>JAECUM010019760.1:0-38609 GCA_016617855.1 Megalonaias nervosa
GTACCACGCCTGCGGTGTGTATGTAATATGATGCATGTATTATCATGTACTCACCACTTTCAATTATAAGGGGGTACCACGCCCGCGATGTGTATGTAATATGATGCATGTATTATTCAGTACTAATCTAAATTAATCATAACAATGTACCAAGCCAGTAGTATGGACATTATCAAGTGCAAATCTGTAATAATCATAACGAAATACTGAAAACATCACTATGTAGGTTTTATTATGCATACATTATTCAGTATTAATCTGTATTATTCATAATGAAGTACCCAAACCATCAGTATGTAGGTTGTAAAATACATGTATTATCCATCACTAATTTAAAGTAATCATAATAATGTACCCATACCAGTAGTATGTACGTTGTATTATGTATGTAGTATCCAGTACAAATCAGTAGTAATCATAACAGAATAACCAAGATAGCAGTATGTACGTTGTGTTATGTATGTTGTATCCAGTACAAATCAGTAGTAATCATAACAGGATAACCAAACCAGCTGTATGTACATTGTATTATGCATGTAATATCCAGTACAAATGAGTAGTAATCATAACAGAAGAACCAAGTCTGCAATATGTACGTAGTAGTAGACAATACCAGGTGTCTGGCTCTGGGACATAAAAAAACAAACAAAACTTCAAACAAGTACGATTTCGACTTTTTGATTGCTCTATTCAATTTTTGTGTCCATGACCTAAAAGACATGATTTGGGTTTCGGATAACCCCCAAAGGCCTATTGTTTCCGAACGATAGGAAAATTTATTTCTAAAGTTTAGACAAAATTTTATACCCTATCATCACCATACTTTTTGATAATTTTTTTCATACTTGCTAATTCTCATTGGGAGAATATCTGTTAACATACTGTCAATAATACGAAACTCACGTATCAAATCGTCCATATCGTATTTTACATCGCGCAGATAAGATCGTATCTGATCAAAGTAATTTTTTATGTGATACTTGATGTTTTACAAGCATATTTTGGTCTCAAGTCTAGGCTCAATTTTTTGCACGCTGTTGCAAGAGAAACACCAGCGCAAGATATAAACAACGGGTTTAATGATGCTCGGCTTGAAATTATACTAGAGTCGGTCATTAACAGTGGTAAATATGATATTACGCGAAGTATTCTGCTGTAATACTTGTAGCATTGTTTTACACACCAAAAGTTTTAATGATAAAACTTATAATACTGCATTAGTGCGTCTGCATCTAATTTTGGAATTTCCCCTGAAACATGATCTAAATCGATGATTTGTTTCATTATTTGTTTTTACAGTAGACTAAAATTGTTACACAGTTGTAAAAGTTTTAATACCAACAACTGAATCAAGAAATTCACGAAACTTATTATTGGCAGGATTGGCCAGAAAATTTCTATACTTGTCATAAACATCCGACAAAGTATCTTTATATTTTTCATCGGTTAATACTTTATTTTTCTTTACCCAGCTGTACGAATTAAATTTTCCATAATATTCTACTAAACGCGCATACAAACTTGTTTCAGTTACCAAACTGTTGTATTCGCTTTCTGTTTCATTGATAAACCCAATTACTAATGCGATTTCATTCAACGTAAAATTTTTAAGAACAAAATGTTGTCTGATAATTGCGTACGCGATTATAAAATTTGTCATCATTAATCGCCGGAGCTCGTTTTTATTCCCTATATATTGTGCAACATAACTATTCAATTTTCCCAATAGTTTGTTGTAGGGTTGCGCGTCTATTTTCTCAGCTTCGGTGTAATAATCTCAGTTGTCTAGTGCGTTGGAGTGATGGCAGTAGAACATCATCTGCTTCACTGATGCCGTAGTAAGAATCAAAACTTGCTCGAATATTTGCTGATTCATCTTTGTTGAAAAATGTTTAGCATCATCATAATCGTCAACTTCCACTTTATGGTTTTTGATTATATTCAGAGATTTATTGATAATAATCGGATCAAATTCATACGTCTCAGGTAACATCGGTATAATCGCATTCGAGTACGCTTTGATCATCAACGCTGCATTTGCTAATACATTGCCAACAGTTTTAATCAGTGTTTGTTTGTCGTGGCAATACATTCCGAGATGTTTAAAAATTTCACGTTTTGAAAAACTATCGTTTAACTTCTTGTTCTTGTTCAATTTTGTCGTTTTTGATTCCGCCAATTTGTTCAGACGATCATGAGAATTATCTATTCGAGTTTCTTCTGGCTTTCTTCCACCATGCGCTCATGCTTTTATCAAATCTAATTGAATTATTGTATCTGTATTTTCCTTATTAAGCTCAAGCAATAAATTTTTAGCAAAATTTCATCTAGCTTTTGCTCTTCGCGGCAATCATCAGGGTGACAGTATTTGCTTATTATATTAAAAAAAAATTATTGCGTTTTTCAGTTGAGGTCCTCACAAGTTCGTAACACGAACAAAATTATCTTCGCCTTCTGGCAAAGGTCTTGCTGAATTGTCTACCAGACCAATGTGTATATTTGTTTTTCATGTTGTTGAGTTTGTTTAGCGCTTGTGATTTATCGCTAACATCCCTTGTAGAAACATCTTTTTAGGGTTAAAAACACTATCGTAACATTCTTTTGCAACTGTCGTAATTGATGGGTCTGTCATTATTCTACAATATCTGATTAAATTTCAGCTTACTAAATTTGATCATCTAGTGTATACACCTGAAATGCTGCCAATCCTTGAAACGGATTTTCAGCAGCTACAATATAAACACGAAAATACTGATATCTGTTCATAAATTCCATCAGCTACAAGGTTTGCAATTGGTATTTAAAGAATTGAGCTGATGAAATATATGGGTTTTTTTTGTACTGTACAAAGTTACCCATTTAAAATCATCTTTTGATCCTTCCAACCGCCAGTAAAAAATTCGACCAACACCAGAATTTTATCGACTCGCAAATGAAATTGCCAAATACATACTAAAACAGGACATTTGATTTTTAATCAAAAGTTTGCTGATTCTCCTTGGTAGTCCATTCTTGGCCGTCAACGACAGAACTGAAAAGGAAAGCGTGATGAGGATGATTTCCAGGGCAAAGTGTTGATGCACTTACCTCAAACCTAACTCTGTTATCAATTGCCTTAAAAAGCTTGAAATATCCATTGGTTTTTGTTTGTTTTATATCACCGGCGCCATTGGCTCTTGAAACAGAAACAACGTAAGCTTTGTTGGTTAAATCCGCAGGATTAGCTGGAGTATAATTTGTTGTTATTTTGTTAGCCCCCCCCCCCATATTTAACGTTTCAGACACCGTAGAGTTTGACGAAATTACTTTTGACAAATCTAACATTTGCCAGCCCATCATCGTTTGCCAATGTTATGTTGTGAAATTGCGTATTGTATATCAACTTACCGCCCGTATCAATCGAACCTGTCATTGATCTGACAGCTAATTTCAAATACGGAGTAAGTGCGTCTTTTAAATGAGCATAACTTACTGCGTGTTTGTCATCAGCCCCTGGTGAATTTATTGAAAGTATGGTTGCTTTTGCGTTGTATGACAAAGTTAAATTGCCGGTCATTATATCTCTGGTTTTCTTTACCATGGCACATATACAGATTTTACATGATTGTAACTTGCTGCTTGACTTGTATTTGGCAAAGCTAGTGGAAAATCTTGTTCTAGTCCAATAATCTTTTAACCAGACATTTCAATGTTTCCAGTCACTATACCGCCTGTCTTATCAATCTTGTTGCCATCTACGTATTTCAACAGCAGATACCTTACTGCATGACTTTGATTCAAATTTGCTGGTTGATATGCAGTTTCCAACTCGATAATCTTTTTACTTGACATATCAATGTTTCCAGTTACTGTTCCGCCGGTTTTATCACGCTTTTTATCGTCAACGGATATGAGTTGAGCATAACTTACCGCTTGTGTGTTATTCACATTTACTGGTGGATGGTAATGTTTCAAAATCGATCACTCGTTGATTTGACATAGACAAGTTTCCTGTCATTGTATCGTCAGATTTTTTAACAAACGCGGATAGATCAACTTTACCGTTTATTGTTACAGTTGTGTCGGCAGAAACCGATTCAGTTAGTATTGTTCCGAATTGTGTGTAAGAACTCATGTTTATTTTTTATTGCCTGACAAAATTTTACCAAAGATATATCAATGTCAATACTAAATTTTGATACCGAACGATTAGTCAAGCACAAACATAACAAGGAGCTACCCGATTGCAATTATCTTATTGTTGGTCGTACAGGATTTGGCAAAACAAATCTTTTATTAAATCTTTTGATCAATGACAACTTTAACTACTATCGGATGTACATCTACACAATTAATCCACAACAGGACAAGTACGAGCTATTAAGCGATTACAACGATAAATTTCGCGAGGAACTTGATGTTGGCGAAGACATATTTTTAATCAAGCAACCGGAAGATTTGATTCCTGTAAACGAACTTGATTCGACAGGGCATAAAATAATTGTATTTGACGATATTCCGCTAAACAACGGTGGGATGAACAAAATAGGATCTTATTTTTCATTGTCGCGTAACAAAAAGTGTAATGTTGTTTATCTTGAGCAGGGGTTTTATAACGTTGACAGGTTTATTCGGCGAATTACAGGTTGTTTTATACTTTTTTCGGGTCTAGACAATGTTGATGAGAGGAATATTGCAAACGAACAATGCGGTGAGGTAACCAAAGACAAGTTTATTGAACTCTATCATCAAGCAACCAAAGACAAATATAACTTTTTCTTGTTTGATAAGCTAGCACATGATCCAAAGAAAATGTTCCGTTGCTGTATTAATCGATTTCTTTGAGATGAGTCACCAACTGTAAGACTAAATTTTGTGAAACGTATTGAATAACAATGGACAAACAAACAGTTTATTTGCTAAAGAAATTTCCTGCGACGCGAGCAGCTTTTTAGAAGCGAGTACAGAAAGAACGTCAAGGACAAGTTCAAGTTGAAGAAGAAGCTGCTAAAGTTTTAAAGCCGTTTACCGGGGCTGTACTTGATAAACAACCAGATCTGTCTAAGTTATCTGAAGACGAGCTAAAAAAAGCAGAAGGAAAAAGATTTGTTAGGTTGACTCGGAGGAAAGCAAAACGTGGAAACAGAAACTGCTGCCAAAAATTATGGAACAAGCCGAACTATATAAAAAAATACTTGAAAAATTTGACGAAGAAAGAATTGAACAAAAAGAGCAAGAAAAAGAATTTGAACGCAGAAGAATAATATATGTATTGCTTAGTAAATTATACGATAAAATAAAAGATCACGAGCACGGCATGATTAATAAAAGCAATTTTACCGGAAAAAAGTTTCTGACATCAGAAATGCTTCAACAAAAGATATTAATAAACTAAAAAAAAAAAAAAGTTTGGAAAAAATACTAACTGACAAGGCAGATAAATGCTGAGGAAATTTCAGATCCAAGAAATCAAGATAGGATTACTAATTTGGTTAACGGACCTCGAAACGGTTTTATTGCTGGGCTTTACATTAAAGTTATTAGCAATATATTGGCTAATGAAGAAGGTTTTACCAACCATAGAAATAAACTGAGTACGCTAGCAAAATGTCTTGACGAAGAACGAGTAGAGGAAAAGCGTGGCTATGGTGTTAAAGTTTTTACATCAACCGCGAAAATGGCTGACCGACTGATGTTACTGATATCATCAAAAGAATCTGGTACGTAAGTCCGGAAATCGAAAACGAAATAATTGATATACTCGATCATCTTCGAACAAACGGACTACTAACATCTTCCGATTATGAAATTTTACACAATGACTTAGCTGGTTGACACGATTTTTATATTACCAAGATAGATACTGATATCAACAACGTTATTACTCGATTCTTGCAGCGCCAAAGACAGTGCAAACTTTTCTGTCAATTATAATCCGCCATTACAACTTGACTCTAATCGACAATACGAAATCGAATTATCTTCTGCCACAGCATGGCATGCAATGGCCAACGTAAAAGCAGGCATCAACGATGATTTTACTTTTAATCCGGGCGCTTGGACATCGTTTAAAATACCACAAGGCGCGTGTAACGTAACAGACCTTAAGAAAACGCTCAAGGAACTAATATCAAAGAATGTAGGAGTCGCAAACAATTTTGAGTTGACTCCAAACTATAATACGTTTCGTGCTAGGATCACGTTAAGAAAACAATCTGTTAATCGATTTTTCACCCGCAAATAGCATTGCATCATTATTAGGGTTTAAAAATAAACAATACGGGTCTGTTGTAGAACAAACTGTATCCTACGATAGAGACGTCCCAATTAAAACAACACAAGTAAATACGATTTTAATCAACTGCTCTATTGCATTGGGATCTTACTCAGCTAAGGGTAGCCAAGTACAAATGATCTATAGCTTTTTACAGACGTTCCACCAGGATCATTAATGCAAGTTAAACCACGGCAAATAATATATTATCCTGTTAACCAGATAGCAAGCATAACAATGCAACTGACAGAATTTTGTAGAACTAACAGATATCAAAACGATGAAGCAAAAGAAATTTACCGAAGAAAAATTGTGGGAGGATTTTTTGTAAACATCTTTTCAAAGATCGTCGAGAATATACCAGGAATCGCGCATAAAGTAGCGCCAATTGCAATTGACGCATCGAAAGCTTTTGCGACAGGTGCTGCATCTTCAGCTGGCATCGCAGTCGGACAAAAGATCGCTGATAAAATTAAAGGCTCACCGGCACCACCGTCCGCGCAGGAAATATCACAAGTAATTTTAGCCATAGCACTAACGAAAGATAAAAAGCAAGCAATGATAGGTACAACAAAGAAATTGTTATCACCGTGCGGCGAAGAGATAATACGCAAACTTGTAAAAAAATGACAAGACCTAATCTTGATATTGCTGCTTTTTAGTCCAACTGATATCGATTGTTTTAAAAAATCAAATAACTCCACCATTAATTTTATGTGGTGATTACAAATAAAATAATGTCAGTTAAAAATTTTATTGATCTTACCGAACAATTTGGTACCGACGTCCCAACAGAATTTGAGTATGTTGAGTATATCGACGAAAACTCAAAACGAACCAAATAAGGAAGGTGTCCGCACGTTTAATACCAGAGACGAAGATGTGTTAGAAGTGCGTGGTCAAGTACTAACCGCAGTCGGTGGAGATATCGCAGCTGGTGCAGAAATTAAACTTGTCAATAACGGTTGGAGCTTGTTTAGAAGCCGCGATACCAGTTGGCTAATCAAACCGTAGAAGACATTTCAATGCACTTGCCTGTAGCAAGCACAGTTGTTAAACATTGTCTCGTTCAGCGGTGATTATTCGAGATCGGTGGCCACAAACATGATCTATTTTAAAGATACTGCACTTGGAACTGCTATTTCGAGTGAATTCCACAATAGTGTTGGTACAGCTGGTACAAACGACAATAATCTAATCGACAATTCCGATGGTAATGCAGCTCGTGATATTGGAGACGTAATAAGATTAGCCGTTAGAAACATACGACAACAACGCTATAGCGACGGTTATGCGAAACGAAAAGCGTTTGCCGCATAATCTCGCCAAAAAACAATGACGATTCCATTAGGCACAATATTTGGGTTTTGCCGTGATTACAACAAAGTTTGCGTGGACTAAAACACTTGTTCTTGATCGAACAGAACAAAACAATTTTATAATGCATGCCGATTGAATAGAGGAAGGACAGTTTTCAATTTCCAGGCTCGCGCTGTGGATGCCACGAGTTGTTTCTTCGATAAACAAGTCGATAGAACTTGAGTCAATGCTTACCACGTACACAAAAAAGATATATTTCCAGCAAAGCAAAGTATATCAAACAGCAATTCCTAACACAGCTGATTACACGTGGCGTATTACAGCTGATGTCAGATGAATCTTTGCTAGAATCAACTCGAAACAGTATCCTGAACGAGAAATCGAATGTAACTTTGCCGATGACGAAACAAGAAACGTTACTCGACCGTATATATACCTGATGGAAGTAATGCAAAAATATCAAGACGATAGCGGAAGTCAAATATCAATTGTGGTGTTTAGAAACCTTTACCAGATCTTTTTATCAAAGCATTATAAACGTGCTATCGGATCAGCCGCTGATACTGAAGTTACTTGGACGGTTGGCGCGGTTCCAGCTAACCCGATTAATGCATACGCGCTAGTTGTCAATGACAGATTCCTGACAATTGACGCAAGCAGACAGAATGACTGTCCAAGTGTGAACAATGTAAAAAATTGTCTAACAAACGGTTTAAATATTGTCTAGTAAACGGTTTGAATATTGTATGAAAAACAGGTATAATGACAACCAAATACATTACCAAAGAAATATACCTGACTCAAGGTCAAGTTAAAAAATTATCAACAGCAGTAGCTAAACGCCGTTCTGTTTCTTTAAAGATATCGCCAGGCGCTAGTGACAATAAAACAGGAATCAAGCTAATGTTAACGCAACAACAAATCAATAAACTTAATCGAGGTAAACAGTTTGTTCCTAACCTGTCTGATGCGCAAATAACGGCGATGGCGAACCGCTATGCAGTCGATGGCCGCTTTCTTGGACCAGCATTTGCAATGATAGCCAGAACCGTATTACCAAAACTAATACCTTTACTAGGGGGCACTAGGACTAGCAGCAGCATCAGGAGAAGTATCAGGAGCAACTAAAAATGCAGTGTCCGGAGACGGGATCAAACAAATTTTATTGTCGAACTTGAAGTTCTCTGAACTTAAGTTTTGTCTAATAAATAAAAATAAAAATGCTAACCGCAAAACGGTCAACTAAAAAAAACAACCACGAAAAAAGAGAACGTCAACAAACGCAAAGCGTTCGTCGAGGTCAACAACACGAAAAATGAAACAAGGAGGAATTATTCCTTTCGCTCCACTGCTAGCAGGGCTAGCCGGCAGTCTCCTTCCAAACCTGCTCGGAATTGGCCGTGGATTAATGTTGCCCAGAATCAGACGTTTAGTTCGAAGAACTCCGCGTCAAAAACGCCTGCATTAAGCAATTTCGATATACTTGATAAACTAAAATCAGTTAAACATTTTCACGGAGTGTGTTACAAAGATGAGTTACCCATAGAACCAGTAGGTGGCTCGTGTGTAATTAATATACAAGATTTCAATGATGGATCGATCACTCACTGGGTAGCTGTTTACAATGACAATTATTTTGATTCGTTTGGACTTCCTCCAAGTGATGCCATCACGAAATATATCCAAAAAAACCCATAAGAAATAAATTATTCTAATGACCAACTACAGCCAGTTGGAACGTCTGCTTGTGGATACTATTGTGTGTTTGTCCGGCAGATGTCAACGAGTTCAAAGAACTCCAATTGTAATTTTTTAAAGTTTATTCTACAGTTTGACATATATCCAGTCGTAAACAATGATAACCTAGCAATAAATCGCTCGCGAGAAATTTTGTGTGACAATCAAATGTATAAATGACAACATATTGTCTCGAGTGCAAAACTGATACGTGCAACACAGACGAGCGAACAAAATAAAAACAAAACAAAAACGAAAAAAACGAACAACAGAATGATGATAAAAAGTATATGTGCTATTTGCTGCAGAAAGAAAAGTATGTTCCTCAAACAAACAGATTCACTGGCGACAGCGCCTGCCATAAAGTCTCTGGATGAAGGCGTTGATATAATTCCCCAGACAACGTCAGGCAATGATAAAGTTATTCTGGTGATTGATTAAACAAAATTTATTCGACAAAAAATATTTAAAAAATGAAAAGTGCGACATGTAATTGTAATTGTTGCAAGGATCTTTGTATCGAACAAGATAAAATTATTACGTATTGTAAATCCTGCAATCGCCGAGAAACAATTGGCGCCGGCATTGACATCCACAAACGTATTGGTAAATTACCAAAACCACGTGGCGGCTGGGCATTGTCTGGCCACACATATATCGGGCCGTATAATCCGCTAGATAAACAATTGGAAGAAAACGACAATCCACTGCCTGGACAACAGCCTCACAATCAAGTTGATGCAATAGCAATGCGTCACGACAACTGTTATCGGGACAACGAACAAGATAATGCAGGTTGTGATAAACAATGCTAAACGAGCTTCATGAGATGAAGTCGAAAGGTATTAGAGAACGTATTGACAGAAAGCTAATGCAAGGATTAATTGGAACAAAATATAAACTCGGGCTTAGAAAGCTCCGTCTAGGTGGAGAGCAGGAGCTTGCGATGAAAACTCTAGCAGCTGAATTACACAGACCTGAAAATGGTTTCCGCGACGTAAGGCTGTTGCGAATGCCGTTGATGATATCTGGGCAATAGATCTAGTAGATAAGTCGAATCTAGCTCAGTTTAATGGTAACAAGAAATACTTGTTTAACGTTATCGATGCTTTTAGCAAATAAGCGTTTAGTATACCTGTTACAGATATAACAGGAACATCGATAACTGATGCGTTAAAACAAATTATTGTTAGCACTGAAAGAAAACCAAATAAAATTTTTGGACTGAACACGGAGCAGAGTTTGTTAATACAAATGTTTAACAGCTTTTAGAGCAAAATAACATTAAAAAATATGTTACCGGAAACGAGGGAAAGAGCGTCATCGTAGAACGATTTAATCGTACACTAAACGAGCGGATATACAAACATCTTTCAACGAAAAACACAAACAGATATATTGATGATTGATTAGATCCGACTATAACAGCACGAAACATAAAACTATCAAAATGTCACCAAAAGACGCAATTAAAAATCGGATTCTTGCAAACGAAAATATGTATCGGCGACAAAGTCAGAATTTATCTGACAAAAAAGTATTTGAAAAAGGATTTACCTTAAACTGGACCGAAGAACTATTTGTCTTTGATAAAGTTATGTCGACGATTCCTGTAACTTACACGCTAAAAGATTTGTCAGGCAAACCAGTAATTGGTAGTTTTTACGAACAAGAACTACAAAAACAGATGAAGATGTTTTCGTTATCGAACGAGTAGTCAAAAAACGTGGCAAGAAAAGTCTTATCAAGCAGCGCGGTTACAGCAAAAAATTTAGTAGTTGGGTACCGACTAGCAGTATTCAGAAATAACGTTTTTCTAGATTTCCTCGTATTTGAGTAAGACTGATCTGCATCTTACAGGATTACACAACGATATCATATACTGTTTTCGACCTGGCGCTAGCGGCATCAGGTTGAAGATCTTGACGAATATAAAATCGAATTTAATACTTTTGTAACCACCAGGTATTGTAGTGTTTAAAAACGGCTTTATCAACTGCCAGAATAATTGATTTCTGCAACACTAAAATCGAATTTCAATATTTTTGCAATGTGACATTTGACATCATATCTGCCATTTCTTGATCTACTGTATGATTTGTTATCGACAACAGTCCCAATATCGCTGTGATCGTTATTGTCATCGTCGTCAACGACAAAGTCGTCACTCAAAGTTTTTTCTGGCTCTGGCCGGGATGATTTTGTTTTCAACAACTTCATTTGGTTCGTGGTAAATAAGCGCGAGTCTTTCAAGTATGTTCATATTACAATTAATTGTATCTAATTTATAAGATAAAAAATAAGATGGACGAAATAAGATATCATGAAAAAGCAGGATCGTCAATCGTTTCGAACTTGAACATGTGATAAGAACATGTTTCTCGGCGTCAGAGAAAAAAAGATATTTCCGTTAACCAAATACTGACCAACAGAAACAATGACAAAATTCCTGTTACAGCTGCAGAAAAAATGAAACTGAGAGAAGGTGCAATTATTGGCATTGTTTACGATAGGAGTTTGATAATGTCGTGATGCCATAACTGCATCACCAAAAAAAGAACTAAACAGAATACTGAGTAAAGCTTAATCATCTTCGTATAGGAAAATGATACTGTCAAAAGTTAATTGTGACACTGCAGATTTTGTAACTCCGTCTGCAACTAGTTTAACTGAATTTGGATGAATTTTATGTTTCGACGCAGGAAATTCTAGTTCCTCATATGTTTCAAGGTTAAGCGAAACAACAGGTTTCGCAGGATATCAAAAATTGTTCACTCCCTTACCTTTCCTAACATTTTCTTGTTCGGTAACAAGTTCGAGATTTTCCAATCGGTTGTCGGTCTTGATGCCGTTGATATGATTAATAATTCAACCTGGTAAAATAGCACCTTTAAAAGTTTTAAATACAAAACGGTGTGATTGACAACCAACAAAATAAGTTTTTGTTCCTAGTATCATTGTTAAAAGATATCGGCTATTTAGCAAATTACCCAATATTTGGGGGTTTTCGATTTCGAATAATTCCTTTGTCAGAGGCTTCGTAAAGATCAAATACTGGATGACGCTGAAATTCATCTTGCAAAGCCATGTTTGCAATATTGTCATCGGTGACGGTACCATTAACTCGGTAAAATTGTTGTCCTTCGGGAATATCTCCACAAAACATCGAGTAAATAAAATCGTTCCGAAACATTTCGGTACGTTCTCCGGTAACTCCTTCTTATTTTACTCTGATCTTATAACCAGATGGAGTTTCTTTACCAAACGGTTTCCCATATTTGATGTGTATCACCGATCCTAGCATATTCCCCGCGTACAAGTTATACTTCGGATGTACGTATGAGTACTCTTGCTCGTTTGCGCTCACCATTATATTTTGTGTCATTATTATAAGAAGCAATCTGTTTGTTTAATTGTTTGTAACACAATTTGATATTTGATGAAATATAATATATAACAATGCTGAAGTTACGTGATATCGCAAAATAAAGCCTTATAGGAGAACCAACAAAAATAGCTATCGCGTTTGCTGAATTTGATATCAGCTATCGATTTGATAAACAGATCGTTCTAGCAAATTTTACTTCGACAAATCTTTTTTATTTGTTAGAACCAACTATAAAACGTGAGCTTTATTTGCATAAAGGTTTGTAGATCCTAGTGCAGTACCACGTTATATTTTCAAAATTATACGTTTATGGAGATGATGTTATCGACTATGTCATCAACTAAGAAATTGCAATCCTTTCATTAACACAAAATCCAAGCGTGTTTTCCATGGAACTAATCTTTCATTGCTAGCAGATGAAATGCATCAGGAAATTTGGAAGAAAATAGAGGAATCAGGATCAGGTTGGAAGTTTGAGATGATCACTGAAATTGTGTTTCACACGAAGGAGTATAACGTATTACGCGGTAGTTTGTATATTGACCTGCCGCAGAAAATAAAAAACAAAAAGTGCTGCATCAACGTCAAAAACTTTGATAACAAATGCTTTCAGTGGGCTATTTTTTTCTGCGATGTTTCCGGCAGTAAGAAAAATGCTGATCGCGTTGACAAGTATTTCAGTTATGTTCTAATATTAGATTTTACTGGTATTGAATTTCCCGTTGCAGAAAATCAAATGCCAAAGTTTGAAAAGCAAAACAAAGTTTGGCCTTGACGAGCGTGAAAACGTCTATCAGAGGTATATTTCTGAAAGAGACTCACAATCAACAATGAACTTGATGTTTTACAAACCTCATTACGTATGAAAACAAAACTTTTAACAGGTTTGTTGGACGACAATACAACAAAGATAAAACAAAAAAAAAATATTTTTGTTATCGCTCTTTACACGGTTGCTCTGACGATGAAAAACTACAAAAGCATCTATAATATTGTTCGGAAGTACAACGAATAACAATGCCAAGCAAAAAAGAAAAAAGTTTGCAATTTACAAATCATTTGCATAAAATCAAAGTGCCTTTTGTTATTTACGCTGACTTTGAGTGTTTACTTCACGCTGTACTTTGTGTAGAAAATAATCCTAACGAGTCGAGTACAAGAAAAACACAATATCATATTCAATGGGTAGTCGCGTATAAAAGTGTTTGTTGTGTTGATCCAAGTTTTGTCAAGGCCAATAAAATTATTTCGAGGTCCTAACCCAGCGGTTTGGCTTCTCTAGCAGTTGATTAGCGAAGTTGATGCTATCTCAAATCTTTTAAGAAAGACCACTCCAATGGTAAATTTAACGGTTCAGCAGGAACTTGATCATGAGCAAGCAGAATTTTGTCATATTTGTGAATGTAAATTTGATCCCGTGCCTGATAATACAAAAGTACGTGATCATTGTCATTTGACACGACAATATCGTGGAGCGGCTCACGACAAGTGTAATCTAAAGTTTCAACTCCAGATTTCATTCCAGCTGTTCTTCGCAATTTCCGAGGGTATGACAGTCATATTATCATAGAAGCATTTGGTGATCCTGAAATAAAGTCTCGTTTAAAACTTGATAACGTGACCAAGTGTATTCCAAATAATGTTCAGAAGTATATGTAGGTTACTCTAGGTAAGTTGCGTTTCATCGCCAGCTACAATTTATGAATTCATCATTAGACGAGCTTGTAAAAGATGTAGCGAGTTTAAAAACCTACAAGAATGTTTTGGTGATAAAGCAAGCTTACTGACAAAAAAGGAGTATTTCTGTACGAGTATCTCAATAATTGGAGTACATTTGATGAAACTTCTTTACCTGACAAGGATAAAACTTTATTGGGTTTGATGATTTTAAATATGCGCTTGATGGAAGTGTTAGTTTTATAAGAGCAATGGCCATTCGAATAAATCAAAATAAACTTCAAACAGATGTTATTATCAATGTTGGATTACGTAATTTTGATGACAAACGTTATTGTGAAAATGGAGTATATACATCTGCATTTGGCGATTATAAAGTCGCGGGCGTCAGCGCCTGCGATAAATCTATACTTGACACTGACGAAGTCGTTGACATTAAATCTAATGACAAATCTATACTTGATATTATCTTTTCCGACTAGAGTATGAAATTTTATCTAAAATATAAAAATAATGTGACAAATAGCAGCAATAGCAAGATTTAAATATTTGATGATCGACGTTAAACAGTTGACAGTTGAAGTTAACAATGAAACATCAGGAATATGTTTTAGCGGACGTGAGAAGCTAAAACTTTCACTTGGTAAATGTGGCAACAGCAAGTATTTCGATTATCTTGAGAAATTAAGCCAGGAATTGTCAGCAAGATTTAATAACTTCCATGATCTGATTAGACAATAAAAATATACTAAACTTACCAGATATCTTGATCGGTCAAAAGTATTTTCTATTGACAAAAAATATCCGCTTAATAAAATAGCAATTTAAGGTTCGTTTGAGTGTCGTCGTTGGGCAAGCGGCAGAATAAAGTTCTGTCTTTACCATCATGATGATGAAATATTTCTGATATCCACAGTTGAGACGCTAACAATAGGTAATGAAGTTGTGTAAACTGTCATCTAACAATAAAAAATAATGCCAGTTGTTTTTACCTTGGATGATCAGAAAAAATTTGAACGTTTTGTTTCGAGTTTTAAAGAAAAAACACAAAATAAGGTAATATACGTTAAAAAAATGGATGAAGTTTTTTCTAAAAAAAATTAATAAAGTAGATGCAATATCTAAATTCGGTGAATTAAATTTAAGAATTGATATTGTTAATGCGTTTCTTACAATGTGCTATACAAATTGTGCTCCAGAAGCAATTATTAGAGCAATATTAAGTACAGCTAAAAACGTTGTTTTTGAGAAAAATGCATTATCAGCAAAAATCTATATCCCAGCATTAGGTGATTAATATGCAATTTCTGGATTATATATTAATATGTATTTACTGGATTACATATTAATATGTAATTACTGGATTATATATAATATTAACAGTAGAGAGTTCGAAAAACAGAAAGAGTAGGCCTTTGTTGGTTATCAGAAACCCAAATGATGTATTTTAGGTCATGGGCATAAAACTTGGATAGGACAGTCAAAAAAGTCGAATTCGTACTTGTTTGAATTTTTTATGTGTCTGAGCCAGAATCCTAGTATTTACCTACTACTTACGTTTAATTATGCATATATCATCATGGAGCAACTTAACCAAACTATTCTTAATCAGACTAAGCAGCATAAATGATTCATCTGAGGAAATAGAATTTGTGCATGTTTCAATATGAGATAAGAACAAAATGAATCGAATTAATTCAAACAGCAATTGCTGCCAACGTGTTCAGTGGAAACATTGTTGAGAACATTGTAGTTCATTGCATCAATTTTTAATACCACCAAATACTGCAACGGATGGTAGTTCCAATCAACAGGTACTAATACCACCCAATATTACAACAGATTGCACCTCCATTCAATATTATTTATACCATCCAATATTACAATGGATTGTAGTTCTGAACAGCTGATACTGATAACACCCAGTATTACAACGGATTGTGGTTGCAATCAACAGGTACGGATACCATTCAGTATTACAGCGGATTGTGGTTACAATCAACAGGTACGGATACCATTCAGTATTACAACGGATTGTAGTTACAATCAACAGGTACGGATACCATTCAGTATTACAACGGATTGTGGTTACAATCAACAGGTACTGATACCATTCAGTATTACAACGGATTGCTTTTACCTGAGCATCGCTTCGCAGATATACAGCTGCTTCAAAGCTGAACATTGAGTCTTTGAACTTAGTGTGAAATACTATTGCATCAGTTACGTTTTAAACAATATTTACTGTATAGTTTAGAAATTATCGTGTTGTCCTTGTATATATGAAAAATATTAGTAGTGCACTTTGCATAAAAGTATACGAGATGTAAAATATGCACAACGTGCACTGTACGTAAAGTAAACACGAATATTAAAACTGGTATGCAAGGAATTTTTGTAGGGTGTGCAAGGTCTACATTGTTTAAGGCATACAAAAAGTCCATTCTGTATAAAGTATGGAACATATTCACCTTTCATAAATTATGCAAGACGTCCATTGTGTGTAAAGTACACAATACATTCACTTTGTTAAGGTATACAATAAATTCACTTTGTTAGGGTATACAATAAGTTCACTTTGTTAAGGTATACAATAAGTTCACTTTGTTAAGGTATACAATAAGTTCACTTTGTTAAGGTATACAATAAGGTCACTTTGTTAAGGTACACAATAAGGTTATTTTGTTAAGGTATACAGGAGGAGCACATTGTGTGAGATATGCAAGAATTACACTTTGTACAAGGTATATGAGAAGGGTATTTTGTCTCAGACATGCAAAGAACTCCTTTTGTAGGAGTACTTTGTGTCAGGCATGCAAAGAACTCCATTGTTTTAGGTGTACACGAAACTCCATTTGTATAAGCTAAACACGACATTTATTTTGTGCAAGATATGCAAAAAGGGCACTTTGTGCAAAGTATGCAAAAAGAGCACTTGTTGCGAAGTATGCAAAAAGGGCACTTGTTGCAAAGTATATAAGAAGGGCACTTTGTGTAGGATATAAAAGGAGTTCACATCGTGTAATGGATGCACGGAGTTAAATTTGTGTCATGTATATTAGAAGTGCAGTTCAGATAAGCTATGCATAAAATGTACTTTGAGTTAATGAATACACAAAGTGCACTTAGTTAAATGGATACCAGATCAGTACTTTGTATAAAATATAGAACTGTAATTTGTATTAGGTTATACACGACGCTCACTTTGTGTGCGGTATGCATAAAGTTTACATTGTGCAAATTATACAACAAAGGCACTGAATGCAAAGTGTACAGAAAGTGCACAATGTGTATGTGTACAAGAAGTTCACTTTGCTTAACGTGTAAAAGAAGTTCACTTTGTGTAAGGTATACAAAAAATTCGCTTTGCATAAGGAATACAGTAAATTCACTTGATGCAATGTATACAGGAAGAATACAGTTTAAATTTTTGATAAATAAATTTCATCATGCAAGCAGACATCTCAACATAGATTCTTTGACAATATTCCTGGTATATTTTTCGATTTACAAAGTCTTATATGACGGCGATATAACTGACCTCTGAAAGGGGAACAATGATTATGATTATTCCTAATTTTCACAGTACTTGTGTTTTATTTCAGAACTGCGTACTCTCCTATACTTGTAAGTCCATTTGTAAACGCATATAGACAATTGGACTACAAAGAAACCATTCAAATGTCACATCCATTTAGCACAAAAGCATACCATCCCAGTAGAGATATATCGGATGATGACCTACTTGTCAAAAGAAAGCATTTTCTGCCTTAAAGGCCTTTCTGGTGGTTTTCCTAATCAAGTACACACTGGCATTGTTTCCATACAGTTATTCAAAATTATTTCAGGGAATAAACGAACACGGTGAGACTTTGGGATATATTATAGGAAACATTTGGACTTGGATTTTATGAAATATGCTGATCAAGATGAGTATTTTCCTGTGTCTTGGAGACATTAGAGGAAGGATCGTTATCCTATGTCCTGCATGCTGGTCCCTATGCATGATAATGCTGACAATGGTAGAATAATACAAATTTTCATAGACAAAACTATTGAACGTGGAATAATCCAGCCCGAAAATTAGGGTTTCTATTGCAGCCAGACTTTGTGCTAAATCCGCTGGCTTATGATTACAAATGGGATGAAAATTGTTTGGCCTGCACTAACCCACATTCGAAATCCGGCGTAGAAATGCGGTGATGGGTGACTGATGCGCACAAGTTTGGAAATACAGAAAAGCGCTTGGCGAACCAAATCGGTGGAGATGGTCCTTACATTTATACGCTGTACATATCCCTTAATGAGAACTACAGTTGATGCTTCACTCAATCCCAATCGATAGTAATGTGTTACAGAACAGCTGTTGATCTTATCGACCCTGACTTAACCTTCGCGAAATCATATGGATTTATTAAGCTATATAGATTACACTGTTATACAGTGTGCAATATGGTGTCATTGGTGTATTGTGAATACAGATTACATTGTTATACAGTGTGCACTATGGTGGCATTGATGTACAGTAAATATACACGTAGACTGTTATAATGTAGTAATATTGATGTATAGTGAATACACACATGAGACTTATAAATGGTTACATTTATATACAGTGAATATATTAATGAAGTGTTCAGTATTGTGGTATTGATGGATATACACATTACACTATTATATAGCACTGTGGCATTGATGGATATACACATTACACTATTATATAGTATTGTGGCATTGATGGATATACACATTACACTATTATATAGTACTGTGGCATTGATGGATATACACATTACACTATTATATAGTACTGTGGCATTGATGGATATACACATTACACTATTATATAGTACTGTGGCATTGATGGATATACACATTACACTATTATATAGTATCGTAACATTGATGGATATACACATTACACTATTACATTGTATCGTAACATTGATGGATATACACATTACACTATTATATAGTACTGTGGCATTGATGGATATACACATTACACTATTATATAGTACTGTGGCATTGATGGATATACACATTACACTATTACATAGTATCGTAACATTGATGGATATACACATTACACTATTACATTGTATCGTAACATTGATGGATATACACATTACACTATTATATAGTACTGTGGCATTGATGGATATACACATTACACTATTATATAGTACTATGGCATTGATGGATATACACATTACACTATTATATAGTATTGTGGCATTGATGGATATACACATTACACTATTATATAGTACTGTGGCATTGATGGATATACACATTACACTATTATATAGTATTGTCGCATTGATGGATATACACATTACACTATTATATAGTACTGTAACATTGATGGATATACACATTACACTATTATATAGTACTGTAACATTGATGGATATACACATTACACTATTATATAGTACTGGAACAAGCCAGAGGGGTTTCTTTACCCAGCGATTTCGACTGTGGCGTTAATCCCCCTAGAAGTCATGTTTCTCCTGATTCCAAAGACTTCCATACAACTATTGTTGTCAACTGGAAATACCAACGTGTCCAGCCTGTAAATAATTTTACCCTAATTAATATATGACCACAGATCTCACAACTTCCCAATTGCCTGTCAACCTCACAACTGCATTAACTTTCCTTAACGTACCGCCAGTACTTCAAACCGTGAAACTATACAATTCAGTTACCTAATACAGGGAACTATTTTGATTACGCCACATTAGGCCAGTCAAATAATGATTTTAAGCCTCATTTTGCCCGTAACTCTACACCATATTTACCAGCACAGCAACAATAAACGGCTCCTGCCGACGACGGAACAGTCCCTTCTCGTTTATCTTATTGTATAATTTACAGTCTCCAACCATAAATACTGCACCTGGAGTCACACAGTCAATTTACACAATCAGACTTTAACTGGGACTACTGAGCTACATGGACACTCATTCAGATCTGACCTGAACTCACCAAAAGTAAACAATGATATCATGACGTCTGACTAAGACATCACTCCGTGACGTTTGCTTCTATTATTTAAGTAATTGTTCGGACTGAAGACTATTTCCCCAGCACCGACCAACCATAAGCAATCAAGTAATTACAAAAATCTAACAAATCCTTAAAATGGTTGTTGTTGTTGTTATAGGGTTTAACGCCATTTTTCAGCACAATATAGGCTATACATGGCGGCCGGTATAAATGGTGGAGGAAGAACCAGGGAAAAACCCGGAAAGAACCACCGACCCACGAGAAGCTACTGGCAAGCTTTCTCACATGCCCACATTGGCTGATCCCGGGACTCGAACCCACGCAGACAGAGGTGAGATGGCAGTGATCCGTAACGGTGAGAGCTTTTGACCACTCGGCCACTCGGCCCCCCCCCCCTTAAAATGGAATACTATAAACAAATGCGCATACTCCAAATTTATTATAGTATACGGTATGGCTGACATTGATGCATACTGAATACACACACTACACTGTTATACAATGTGTAATATTGCAGCATTGATGCATAGTGAATATACACGTAGAACGTTATAAAATAGTGATATTACTGTGTAGTGAATATACACTCTACACTGTTATAAAGTTTGAAGAAAGACAGGCATTGATGTATATCGAATAACAACAAGTGTGATAAGGTACAGTGTACACCAGCCCTGGGATGCAAACATTGAAGCAACCTTGATTGTATTTTCACGTTCCAAAATTTGGTTTCACTCTTTAAGACAAGCAGGTTCGAGAAAAGTTTGGTTCTTATGGATATCTCGAGGATCACAATGGGGTTTGAAAGGGACTCTGGAGACCTCGAGGACCATTATGTGGTTTGAAAGTGGTTGTGGATACCTCGAAACCTTAATGAGTTTTGTAAGGTATTGTGGATAACTCCAGGATCATAATGGGTTTGAAAAGTATTGTGGATACATCGAGGACCATAATGGGTTTTGAAATGAACTGTGGATAGCTCGAAGTCATAATGGAGTTAGAAAGGAAATTGAATGGTGTCATCTAACGGATGTGTTCAGTGTTAATACTAAGTTGCTATATCGCTTTATGTTAGGTTGTTTTTTTTTTTCTATTGATGAAAGTTCACTTCAAACATTACGTCACCTGAAACGATACAAATAAGCGTGGATTTTATTTAGATGTTAATATTATTTCATATATTAAATGAATTCCTTTAGGTCATATTTATCAACAAAAAAATAAAAAATAATAATAGTAACAATCAGCGCTTAAAGGAAGTCCCATAGAGCAGTATTTGCCAGGGTGGTTAAACACGAAATTTTCAAAAGCTACATTACAAAGCAAGACCAAAAGGTTTGACTTTCGGAGTCCTACTGGTACAGTAGTCGGCTTTCTACCTAAAATTATATAGATATATGTGAAAATCTCAGAACACATAACATAGATAAGGATAGTAAACAAGTATATCTGACTGACATTCATACAAGACATGCAGACATATTGTAGACAGTATAGACCACATATTGACTACACATCTAGATTGCATTCTGTACAATGAAGAACCCTGTATAGGTCTTATTGAACTCTATTTATATCAAGTATTAGAAATCGTACCCACCAATCAGACACTATATTAGAAATCGTACCTACCAATCAGAAACTATATTAGAAATCGTACCAACCAATCAAAAGCTAGCTCAAATACAAGCGTTTACAGACGTACGAAGAATTTAGACCATTCCGTATTTTGCACGGATCTTGACGAGGTCCTTGGTTTCTTATGAAACAGTGTTATAATGTTACTGGCATAATTGATACTTGGAACAAATTATGTAGGCAAGTCTTGAATAAATGACCTAACCAGACATAACAATAAATGTAAAAACTCAGTAATCTACACATATGGAGGACTGCTGCAACTAATCATTCCAAAGGCGCAAACAACGTTCCACTACAACAGTCTACGTCAACGTACCAGTACTACAAAGGAGTTCTACCGCAATAACATTGGCCAACGTATCAATTCTACAAATGAGTCTGGGAATAATTTGCAACATATTGTATCGAATTCAAAGGAACGAAATCCCGCTTTGTTAACAACAAATATATCATATATCACAGATAGTATAGAAATAAGAAATATCTGAATGGTTTTATTACTAAGGACGCTACAACATATATATTAAATGGCGTAAACACTCCTAGTAACACTACATCAATAAACATATAGACTTTGCTTCTACCATATCGCCAGGATGCACTCAAGTGTGTAACAGCCCAAGTGACACTATATCAAGGAAACTCACATATTTTGTATTTATAAAATTGCCAGAAGCTACCAGAGATGTTGTATATACCAAATTGACAGTTTTGTAAATACCAAATTGACAGTAGCTACCAGAGATTTTGTATATACCATATTGACAGTAGCTACAAGAGATTTTTTTTTTACATATCACGTTGCCAGTAGCTACCAGAGATTTTGTACAGTAGCTACCAGAGATTTTGTATATACCAAATTGATAATAGCTTCCAGATATTTTGTACATTCCAAGTTGACAGTAGCTACCAGATAGTTTGTATCTACCAAACTGACAGTAGCTCCAAGAGATTTTTTTACATATCACGTGGCCAGTAGCTACCAGAGATTGGATGTAATTCATATTGACCGTAGCTGTCAGAGATACTGTACATATCACATTGACAATATCTACCAGAGATTCTGAATCTGTCACATTGAGTATTTACCAGAGATATCGTATATATCACATTGTCTGAAGCATCCAGAGATTTTGCATATATCAAATTGAAAGTATCTGCCAAATTTGCAATCCTACTGCGGAGAATACGAAAGCATCTCTCTGTAGGCTACTGAGATTACAAGATTGAATGTGTCGCTCAACAATAACTTTTTTTTAGAGTCTCAGACACTCCATCAGGGAATAAACAAATCAACACTGTGTGCATGAAAATTTCCTTCCAGTTATTTAATTTGAAACGAATTAAACAGTTTTATCGGCAAATTGACTAATGACTTTTATAGTCGTTTCATATTTATATTATTCTTCCAATATTTGTTGACTGTTATCATCCTATATTTTAAAACACAATAATTGCAGTTACATCAGTTGATAAATGTAGGGAAGATTTTCATTGGTCAGAACATAACCATGTGATCAGACTCGGTAGCATTTATTTCTGTATAAACTGTGCGGAGAACTACTTTATACTTCTATAAATAGAGTCACATGCAAAGTAACTATGTAAACACTAAATCGGAAGGCATACATATTGCATGTTTTTAAAACTATTTAAAAGCAGTGGGTTTATATTTCATTTAGAAAATTTAACAAATTGATTTGACAGAATCAAATAACGATCTTTATAATTGTTCTGAAGATAAATAATTCTTCTTTTGACTAGGATTAAAAAAAAGCTGGGAAACTCAAAATCTGCCAAGAAGAACACTGGGGCTATTCTGTACAGCATTTCACTGCGGCTCGTTACGAATGAATTTAAAACTGTAGGTTAATGGATATGGGAACTGGGGTGAGATGGTTCAAAGACTAACATTATAACAATTGGATTCACAGTCCTACAATGTAAGACGCCGACCTTGATAGTTACGATGTGGCGACGGGTGGGGGTAGAAATCCCACTACTCCTCCATCGCAACTGTCATGGTGGATATCTATTAGATCCCCATCACTATAGCCATTTACCGATAGTCTTAATTTCATTTGTAAGTAGGTATATTAAACTGTTAACGAACACGAAAGTAGATTTAAAGAAACGAAAATTGGTTATTCGCGTGTCTTGACAATAACGATTCCACCAAGTCGCAATGAACTCATGATAGTATCAAATTCAAGAGTAATTCGTATGTAAAACAAAACAACACATCCTTTGATTTGGATATTGAACTTCTACTCAGATTACCTATGCCAGTTTAGATAAAAAATTAAGACCATACCGTTGAATGTTCAAAACTTTAGATCACCTACCATTGGTAGAATGTGTTTGATGCTGATGTAGCTATTACGTTGCAGATTGAGAATCTCCTTTCTATAAATAGCTACGTAGCAGACGCTCTCAACAAATATTCATACGCCTAAATAAGGTTCAAAAACGGATAGGAAGTATCTTTAAATGAACCAAAATGGCAACAAAACAATAAATACTGATAAAGAATTGCAATCATAAGAGTCTAATGTTGTTGTTGTTGTTTTTGTTGTTTTTTTTCTGAGTTTATTATGGTATAAATTGTCCGTTGCCGACTCAAATATCTTACATAATGCCCTTCGGGCGTTACTTGCTTTGTGATTCGGCAACGGACAGTTTATTCCACGATAAGCTCAGAAAAAACAACATTACGCTCTCAACTGAACACATGCAAACATGTGCATAGAACTCGGTTAAACTTCATTTTGAAATATTCATGTTCAGAACAAACCGGAACCAGATTTTCTGTGTGCTTGCTCCGATCTCAGATATTAAGAATCAAATCACTCGATCTTCTGCTACCAGTCAACTAAGTACCAAAAGGATCTACAAAGTTGAAATTTGAAATGAAATTTTACATACAGTAGTATGCCAGTCATTTCCAATAATTAGGAGCTACAAGGAATATGTTTATTACATCAGTCCTAAATAGTTTTAAAGCCAGCCTTTAACGGGAACGCGGCTTTCTGCAACATCTAAAACCAGTCTTAAACGGGAACTTGGCTTTCTGCAACAAAATCACTGAAACTAAAAAGCTCATACTGTTCTAAAACAGAAATGTAAACCAGTTTTTTTAATCCTCAATATAAGTTTTTATTTATTTTACGGACCTGACGTATTTGACAGTTATCAAATGCAGTTCATGTATATGTTGTAGATAATGGTAGTAATTTATAGTTTAATACATCTCGGCTCTGTGTGAGACTATGGGCTCAACAGTCCACTGAGAATAGGTAAATGCTGTTATTATTATTATTATTATTATTATTATTAACCAGTGTGCATCCGTGTTGTTTTCTTTGGGAAACTGCCATGAAGGCGTGATAGCCAACTTGATTAATTAGCATTTTCATAGTATTGCTACTTCAGCGTCTTCTGATAATAAATTTTGTCGGACATTTACTTCTATTTTATTCTCTATTTTAATCCATCAGAGTTTAACGTTCCCTGTAGAATATGCAGAAATATTGATAACGGAGAATGGACAGCTGACATCGGAAGACCTGTCTTCTATAATTTTTGAAAATGATAACAAAATTTTCCAGTTTATCTCATGAGATGCATTCAATATGAACATAAATCCATGAAGAACCCTTAGGGAAATTTTCATAAAATTTGAATGTCTAATTTTGGCTTCAGTGATGGATATTGCTGAAAGCTAAATTCCATCCAGTCAACATTAATATCCCAATTTAAGAGTGATGTAACAAAAACACCTTACTTTTTAGCTCTTAACTTTTGAAAAGGATTGACGTACCACTGAACTCCACCTAGACCGTGTTGAGAAACTGGCAAATGCGGCCTCTGAACAGTACTAACAACGCACAGTTACCTCCTATGTTTAACTGTGTTGCGATAGTTTCATTCTGGATCTTACATTCGGTCGGTTAGTGCAATACAGTAAAACCTATCTTTAAAGACCACCCCTTCTGCCAAAAACAAATGGTCTCTAAAAACAGGTGGTCTCTAAAGACAGGTGGTCTCTAATGACAGGTCATAACACTATATAACCAAAAAATCTATGTAAAGAGGACCTGGTCTCTCAAGACAGATGGTCTTTCATAAAAGTGGTCTCACAAGACAGGTTTTAATGTAATAATAATAATAATAATAAGTAGTAGTAGTAGTAGTAGTAGTAGTGTCTTAATCAGTGACATTATCCGAAAATGATGACTATGCCCATCTCATTCCCAATATCTGACAATGTCCATAGTATTCGCCTACCCTCCCGGCAGCTTTTACCCCCTCCCCACTGATTTTAAAAGCTAAAAGTGCCAAGGTACTAAACAAAATGAATAAAATTTAGTCATTTCATTTATCAATTTATAATTTCTAATCTGATTGTCGCCGGGGTGGGGGGAGGGTCCTGTATCACTGTCGTATCCTTCGCGTTTTAATCACACACCCGTCATAGACCGTGTGTTTCAAACAACAGGATTGATGTAGGTCATAATTTTCGATATGATCTGAATAATTCCATGTATTATATACTTAAATGCGAAATACAGAGACTTGTTGGCGAAATATGTTTCATATTTATTTTTTTTCATTCCTGTATTTCCACGATGTGAAAAATATATCCTTGTATTTTCACATTTGAAATATATATCCTTATATTTTCACCTGTGAAAATATAGGAATTCCCATCTTGCCTTACGACATTGTGCGTGTCTAAAAAAGTTGTACCTACAACAACATAAAGAGTACCTTGTGAACTAGAACTAATAAACAGGAACTGCCTTATATTTCAGACATGGAAATTAATCTTTGATTTTTTTTTTTTTTTAAAAATTGACCAGGCGCAGTTGCGGCTTTCAGAAGTTATTTCCCCTTACTTCCTTGACAACGACAAAAACCCGCTGTGATGCATTACTGAATCGGACTTGCATTGGTTTCAGACAGGGGGAAATAGTTTACAAAATTGCAAAAATGTGACAGATTAGGTCAGCCCAATCCTACAGCTTTCTTACGTCACATATTTTTATATGATTAGGCTGTGACACTGAGGTGAATTTACGTAAAGAGGGTGTGGTTGAGCGTGTTGTGCCGAAGAGCGCGTTTAATCTCCTAAACTTCAATTCTGTAACAAGTTTTGGTATATAATAAAAATACAATGTTGTTTTCCTACTTTTATACCACACGATGAAATATATCCTGTATTAACGTAGGAAAAGAAAATATACTCTATAAATTTGGGGGTTACATTATGTTTAACACTTGACCTTTCCATTTTGTTCAAGATTATAGCACTATTTTAACTGATCATTGTAAATATCGGATGTAGGCGACAGCTTGTTTAAAGTCTATATATATTTATGACAAGGAACCTTGCTCCTTTACTAAAAATGGACCTTTTTAGGAACCAGAGAAAGAGAGCGAGCGGGTCTGGTTTCTTTTTTAACACTGAATACGCCGTTGGGATATAAACACGAACAAGATGACAGTATCAGAAATCCTTAGGGATCCCCTGGCTATAATCAGGGTCAGAAATAATAATTTGATAAATAAAGCGACTGGCCTAAGTTTTGTGCATTTTTTATACCCTTGATGAATTTCATTTTTAAAATCGGTAGGGGGTACAAGCTGCCAGGAGGATAGGCGAATATTTTATGCAAATCTCATTCCCATCATATGAAAATGACGAGACTATGCGCATCTCATTCTCCCAGAAGAAACGGGACTTGTGCTAGTAATGGATGGAATGTCTACAACTGCATGTGAAAACTTGACTATTTCCTACCAATACACAATACAGAGCTTTATAAGCAGACCAAGAGTATGTGCAAGTCCCAATATACATAAGGATGTTGTTAAAATATAACACAAGGGCTGATACTGAGGTAGGGGCTGTGAGACGGAGTTGTCTTTCTAAAAATGAAATGGTTAAGTTTTATTGACAGTTGGATGGTTAAAATTGTACCCTGGAAACGCTTAAAATGTAGGAGTTTTCAGGGGCTTCGCCTCTGGGTTCCCACCAGATTTTTCACCCCACATACTTTTTGCGTCTTTTATTTACTCCCACCAACACAAGCCAAACAATATTTCTGGATCCACCCCTGTAAAAATTAACGTAAACGGAAAAAGTAGCGAGCAACCTTTCTGCGCGTGTTGCAATGCACTGTTTATGCACGTGCAGATACGTGCTTGAGGTAGAGCTACTCTCTTGAGAAAGTCTTGATCACTGATAGACCTTTAAAGTTGTTGTTGTTGTTGTTATAGGGTTTAACGCCATTTTTCAGCACAAGATAGGCTATACATGGCGGCCAGTATCAATGGTGGAAGAAGAACCCGGGAGAACCCGGAAAGAACCACCGACCCACGAGAAGCTACCGGCAAGCTTTCTCACATAACCACATTGGCCGAGCCCGAGACTCGAACCCACGCAGACAGAGGTAAGATGGCAGTGATCCGTAACGGTGAGCGCTTTAGACCACTCGGGGCCCCTAGACCTTTAAAGCACGAAAAAAAAGGTCCATATTACACCAAAGCCATCTGAAGGAATAGCGTGTGAACGGACTCCATCTATACAACATTCACCCTCTTAATTAAAACTAGTACTTATTATTTCTAGTAAATAATGGGTTGGTTGCTTACAACTGTGCGTATGCTCCGGTAGCCAAATTGGTTACAGCGTCCGCCTCGGATGCGGGAGGTCGCGGGCTAGCACACCGGCCGAGTCATACCAAAGACTTATAAAAATGTTACTAAAAGCTGCCTCGCTTGGCGCTCAGCATTAAAAGGCTAGTGTTAGGACTGGTCGACCTGGTGTCAAGATAATGTGACTGGGTGGGACATCATGCTACATGCCTGCAGCATGATGTTCCAGTGCTAGACATCACTATAACTGCCACATTGCAGACATCGTGCGATATGACTGAAAAAGTTTTAAAGCTACGTTAAAAGCCTAAATTACACACCCACACAGACACACACATAGACACAAACACGTATACACACTTTTACAGCTGTACGGGTGATGTTGAAATAACATAGGTTCATACTTAGCTTGAGCTCAAGTTGGACAAACTGATCTGTCTGGATGTTATGATGCGTGCGAGACATGATATGCCCCTGTCCATTATTTGGTCATGGATTGTAACTTTAATACACATGCAAACTAGCTGCTTTTGTTAAATTCTGTTTTGATTGAGACATGTTTCACATACGTTGAGTATCCCAAATGTTGAACAGTGACCTGAAGGTTCGACTAAACTAAACAGGCCATCAACTGTTATTGCATCATATGCTGTCCGCAAGAAAGGCATCACTACACTAAATGGCCCCATCAACTGTTATTGCATCATATACTGTCCGCAAGAAAGGCATCACTACACTAAATGGCCCCATCAACTGTTATTGCATCATATGCTGTCCGCAAGAAAGGCATCACTACACTAAATGGCCCCATCAACTGTTATTGCATCATGTGCTGTCCGCAAGAAAGGCATCACTACACTAAATGGCCCCATCAGCTGTTATTACAACATATTGCTGTCCGCAAGAAAGGCATCACTATACTAAATGGCCCCATCAGCTGTTACTGTATGCTGTTGCGGTGCGTGAGAAAGGCGTCACTACACTAAATGGCCCCATCAGCTGTTACTGCATCATGTTCCTGTCCATAAGAAATTTCATGTATATTATATTTCTTTGCTTCTCCGAGAGATTTTCTAAAGAATGACACTTCCATTCAGTTTAAAGTAGCATTAAATCCTAAAACGAAAACTAACATGCGTGTTGAGTCCAGTTTCATGGATTACCGTCCAATGCTTGTTGAGTCCAGTTTCATGGATTACCGTGCAATGCTTGTTGAGTCCAGTTTCATGGATTACCGTGCAATGCTTGTTGAGTCCAGCTTCATGGATTACCGTCCAATGCTTGTTGAGTCCGGTTTCATGGATTACCGTGCAATGCTTGTTGAGTCCAGCTTCATGGATTACCGTCCAATGCTAGTTGAGTCCAGTTTCATGGATTACCGTCTAATGCTTGTTGAGTTCAGTTTCATGGATTACCGTCCAATAAGAATGAAAACAGGTGTGATTTGGCCAGACATATCACTCACACGAAAGCAAACAGATGGGTATTTTAAAAAAATTTTTACCGGATATATAACTTAACCGAGGGCAGGCAGGTGTGACTTGGCCGTATAAATCACTTAAACGAAAGCATACACGTATGATATGGTTGTATAGATCACTTAAACGAAAGCGTACACGTGTGATATGGTTGTATAGATCACTTAAACGAAAGCGTACACGTGTGATATGGTCGTATAGATCACTTAAACCAAAGCATACGCGTGTGATATGGTCGTATAGATCACTTAAACGAAAGCGTACATGTGTGATATGGCCGGATAGATCACTTAGACGAAAGCATACACGTTTGATTTGGATGAAAGGATCACTTAAATTAAATTTTTATCTGATTTTATTCCAACTTAGCTATTGCAATAAAACTCATTATAATTTATTTTTTGTTTAATTACACAGATACGATGATTTCTCTGCGTCGACACTTGTAACTAGTGCACTGGATTTCATCAGAAATGTTGAAACGTACAGGAAATATACAAGGCGATCAGTTACTGCAGTGATGAATTACAGTATATTAAACTTACAAAGAGTTGCATATTTTAAACTGGAGATGTGTATAACAAAAACTGATTCACATATGCAAAACATAATGAACTTCTATCTTGTATTTGCCAGAATCCTGAAATGTAAAAAGTATATATATATATATATATATATATATATATATATATATATATATATATATAACACTCGTATTTTGTTAAATTTTAGTTATGCAATATATGTTTAACATATATAAATCTTATGTGTTTACAACGCATTATTAGGGATTTATCAACACGTACTACTCGTCTATAGACATGACACCAGCTGAAGCAGTACACGATGAAAGCAGATAAAATGTAAGGAATTTTGTATATATAATAAATGATAGCCTTGGAAGACCTAATTTCAACACAGAATAATTAAGCTTCCTGCAAGAAGAGAAATTGATACAACTATTATTACAAGCAAACAAAATCTTATAACAGAAGCAGTAGCGGATTATGTTAGAAAAAAATGTGAACGAAAACAGATTTAGAAGAGAGCGTAAGCAGGGTCTGTACATGTTTTATACTGCTAACCAATATTTAAGGAAAATAATAACTTGAAAGATTAAGACATTAAGTCGGTAACTGTGCAACTTGGTTTATATATTTACAGTAGAATCCGTCTTGAAACACCACCCCTTCTTTCAAAATATAATGGTCTCTCAAGACAGGTGGTCTCTCGTGACAGGTTATAACACTACATAACCAATAAATATGTGCAAGGAGAACCTAGTCTCTCAAGACAGGTAATCTTTCATAGTAGTGGTCTAGCAAGACCGGTTTTAATATAATAACAATGAATGAGCTACATGATGATAAAACTTTAACACTTTTTTCAGAGTATGCAGTAGGAATAAAAGAAGCTAAAGTGAAATGAATGACTTTTTTAAATGGATTTTGAATGAATTTCAAAGTGGATTGTGTCAAGAAATATGCAGCGATTCCAATTGGGCCTTCAATAGAACGTACTATTGAACTCCACTTATAGATACATATCAACCTTTCGGAGTTGACTCATATTTCATAGTGTTGAAAGATTCGGTACAGCTAAAATAAAAGCATACATAAAAATTGAAATAAAGATAACACATGTATTTATTGCTATCGAATCTGCTATCAACGCTCCTACTGATCACAAGGGTCGAACAACAAATTATCACTTAGAGAAAAATACATTTGCTGAATCAGTCTAAAGTAGGATTCAAGTTATTGAAATGTTTGAATATGAATTTAAAATATCAGCAAACATTTATTAAATATTTTGTGATTGCATGATAGAAGAAACAAAAAAGGTAGAAAGAAAACTGAACACGTTGCTTAAAACAGCTATAGTTTAAAGGTAGAGAACTTCTTGTCATTATTATTACTTAGAGACTTGTTATTATTATTATTGAGAGACTTGTCATTATTATTACATAGAGACTTGTCATTATTATTACATAGAGACTTGTCATTATTATTACTTAGAGACTTGTCATTATTATTACATAGAGACTTGTCATTATTATTACTTAGAGACTTGTCATTATTATTACCTAGAGACTTGTCTAATTCGGTACCTTTATTATCACTGAGAGACTTGTCTAATTCGGTACCTTTATTATTACTGAGAGACTTGTCTAATTCGGTACCTTTATTATTGCTGAGAGACTTGTCTAATTCGGTACCTTTATTATTAATTTCGGTGATCAACATTCCTGACAGACTTGTTTAATTTGGTGCCGTTGTTATTAATGGGGAGGGGAGAGAATAACATTACTGAGAAACTTGTCTCATTTGGTGCCTTTGTTATTAATGGCGGAGAAGAACATTACTGAGAGACCTGTCTAATCTGGTGCCTTTGATATTAATGGAAGAAACTGCTATTATTGAGAGACTTGTTTCATTTGGTACATTTATTACTACAGTGGGCAATTATCATTACTGAGACACTTGTCTGATTGATACATTTATTACTACAGTGGGCAATTATCATTACTGAGACACTTGTCTGATTGATACATTTAGTACTAATGTGGGCAAATGTCATTATTAAGACACTTGTCCAATTGATACATTTATTAATAATGAGGGATATTATCATCACTGAAAGACGTGTCTAATTTGATACCGTTATTATTAATGGCGGAAATTATCATTACTGCGAGACTTGAATAACTTGATACCTTCATAAATAAAAAGCATTGAAAGAAAATTGCTTTTGTATAAAATGTTTGTACTCAGTCTATATAACAATTGAAGTCTCAAAACATTTCATGTAATAATGTGTACAATGAATGCATCTAATACCTAAACAGGGATAAATATGGAATTTATCCAAATAAATCCGAATGAGCTAGTAGCTTATAGAAGGTAGAATGCATTGCAAACATGTATGCATAATTACAATTATTGCACGAATCATCTATGACGAAATGAAGTTTAATAATGAGGTAAAAATTTGCATATTAACATATGTCATATTTGATACAAGAGATAAGGTTCAGTGAAAGAATAATTGGAGATGAAAATCATTATAAAGTCAAAGATGAAGACCATCTAGTTGATAAATATAGTTCACTAGCGTACTGAGACTGTCATTTAAATTATAAATGTCTATAGTATATACATTTATTTATCCGTCATACACATGGATATGATTTACACCTTTTCATAAAAATGTTATAAAAAAACAGTAAGAAAAGATACTATTATATCTAACAATGCTGAAACATATATTTTATTTTCAAACATTTTGACGTAGATTACTTTATTAAAGATGAATAATGAATAACAATAAGATTTATTGATGGTTCTCCATTTATGGGCCAGTCCTCAAATGAACTCGCAACGAACGTAAATGACAATAAATTCATAGTAACTAGAAGTACTTTTAAAATGTCTTTAACAACATCGAATCTATTTTCAGACTTTTCAATGTTCACCCCATCCATTAAACAAGGTGAAAGAGCATTTTTGGTGGGGGTTTTATTCCTTGAATTTCCCCAAATGCACTAAAATATCTATTTAGTTTGTTTTTGTTAGGAGCGTATTTTCATTTCATTCACATTGACAGCTTTTGTCTTTCTCATTTCCTGCATTATAATTCCTTAGCAAAGGTCACACTACTTGGATGAACATGAGGAAAGCTATTTCTAATGGGGATATTATCATTCTCTAGAGACATCTAATTTGATAACTTTATTACCACTGGGGGAAATTATAATTGCTCAGAGACGCGTCTAATTTGACACCGTCATGACAAATGGGGGAAAACAAGTGAACACTCTTAGAAAGAAGAACCATAATAGATGCAACAATGATACTGGCAAGTAAAAAGATAAAAAAAAGAAAACTAACAAAACAAATTTTGATGGCTTTATAGTTTGAGAGACCAGAAAACGGTCGATGGATGACACAATCACAATAAGCTAAAACCATTTATGGCCAGAAAACGGTCAATGGATGACTCAATCACAATAAGCTAAAACCATTTATGGGCAGAAAACGCTCGATGGATGACTCAATCACAATAAGCTAAAACCATTTATGGGCAGAAAACGGTCGATGGATGACTCAATCACAATAAGCTAAATCCATTTATTGCCAGAAAACGGTCGATGGATGACCCAATCACAATAAGCTAAAACCATACCATTTATGGCCAGAAAACGGTCGATGGATGACTCAATCACAATAAGCTAAAACCATTTATGGCCAGAAAACGGTCGATGGATGACTCAGTTACAATAAGCTAAAACCATTTATGACGAGAAAACGGTCGATGGATGACTCAATCACAATAAGCTAAAACCATTTATGGCGAGAAAAGAAAACTGCTTATGACTGATGCTCTGTATATACATGTAGACACAGATATTGTCGCAATGATATAAAGAAACAAATATTCATATTTTTATTTTATTTTAAAAGTGACTACAAAAGACAGCTCTTTAACTAAAACAAAGCCACGCATTTTCAGAAAATGAATTAAATGTTATACCAGAACAGAAATCGTGAGGACTATGAAGTATCAAACAAAATAGACATACATAGAAACAATGCATGTAAAATTTAACGGACAAGACGAAAGAAGTCAAATCAATAATTTGTATACTTGCTGAAGCACAGTTCGCGTGAAAACAACAAATAAAATGAATGTCATTATACTATAAAATTAGCCAAAATGTGCATGATATTAGCTAAATATATACATGATGATGATGATGAATATGATGATGATAATGGTGATGATAATGATGAGGATGATGATGATAGTTAAAATTTTGTTATTACTGTTATTTTCTATATAAAAGATCATAGTCACCGCCATCAGCGTCGTTATTATGTTGTGTACAATACAGACATGCCTTATGTTGTGTACAATACAGACATTCCTTATATTGTGTACAATACAGACATGCGTTATGTTGTGTACTATACAGACATGACTTATGTTGTGTACTATGCAGAGATGCCTCATGTTGTGTACTATACAGACATGCCTTATGTTGTGTACTATGCAGAGATGCCTTATGTTGTGTACTATACAGACATGCCTTATGTTGTGTACTATACAAACATGCCTTATGTTGTGTACTATACAGACATGCCACATCAGTTTTACATGATACTATGCTATACATATCAATATCAATGATCTCAGCTAAAAACTTCTCTGATGTATATATGGATAAAAAAAATCTATTATTGTTACAAATTCCATAGTTCACGTATTTTAACAAAAACGTAACATGTAGATGTGAACATTGTTTGAATAGATTTTTGTACGGAATCCAGCTTCATATATCACTGTGTAGCATTATCGGGCGTCTCTCTGATGTTATGGCGAATGAATTGACCGCGCGAATAAAGCAACAATATTTCACATTAGCAGTGGATTTGGGTAGAAGGCACGGACGTAATCTGTTAGTACATATTTACGTTACCTATAGGCTTGTAGAAGACATTTCGAAAACCGTAATAATTAGAACCCCTTTGAAGATTCCATAGATCATGTTAAATTGTTCTAGATCGGCATTCAGTCAACAGTTCTCTTTTCTGAAAGTATATATGCAGCCTATATACAAATACGACAAAGCTATTAATATTCGAATCATGTTAGTTCTATTAATGTATTTCACATCATGATGTTGTCATCTGTATTGTCCTGTTAAACTGATTTTGCCAAACATTAAATATTACACTGTGCTCTATACCTGTTCAGTGAATCATCATTCCGAAATTGGCAGGCATTTTTATAAAGTATATATAATGGTTCGTGTGAAAAAATGTTGTTTTTTTCTATGTAGTGTATTTTAATCTTGAAACTAAATTTTACATTCCATGATCAAGTGGTACGTTCATTTTAATATTAATTTTAATATTAGTTTGACATTACTTTACAAGTGATATATTCATTTTAAAATGAACAAGACATTCCTTTACCAAAGGTGATACATTCATTTTCAAATGAACATGACATTCCTTTACCAAAGGTGATACATTCATTTTCAAATGAACATGACATTCCTTTACCAAAGGTGATATATTCAACTTAGTTGGAGGACAAGAATAAGTTACAGTGCTTTGTAAACATTTATCCCCCCATTTGAATTTCATTTGTTTGACAGTTTTTGTATAAAAAAGTGAATCTTATTGTTCATTTGAATTACTGAATTAGTAGGCAACCCACGTGACTGGGCCCGAAAGCCCATACATCAGTATAATCTAGTAATTGTCAACATTTAATTCTTGGTAGCAACTCTAGATCTATGGTTAAAACGTTTTTCGTTCGTTATTTAAGTTATTTTCTACAAGAGAAACATCAATAAGTTCAATCACGGCTGCTCGGATCATTCTTAGAGTACGAAGAAATGAGCACACCTACCCCCTGCTTTGTAACCTTCTCTCGCTAATCGTTCGATCCAGAATCAAACATAAAATCTGTTCACTATGCTACATTTCGTTGTCTAGTTCCAGTCCAATATTTCTATCTGACCTCACCCATGTGCAAACTCTACCTAGAAACTTACTCCCCTCTTTCGACATTCGCATTCTGATTGTTCCCACTATTAAAACGAAGCCATCCGACAACGTTCTTTTGTTTACCAAACGCCCAGTTACGTGCACAGTTAGACACAAGGGCACTGTGACCTCATTCAAGAGTGATTTTAAACCTCACCTATTTCTACTACAAGAACAGACTTAAAGACTTAATAATGTTTACTTCATTAATTATTGTCAGCATGTTTTTGTTTTGTAATTTAATGGTGTTAGTTTTGGGTAATCTTGTCGTTGTCTATATTTTTATGTGTTATCTAATACTGCAAAGCTTCTAAAGATCAGGCGCTCTATTAAGTCCCCAATATTATTATTATTATTATTATTATTATTATTATTATTATTAATTAATTAATTAATTAATTAATTAATTAAATTTTTAGCTAATTATTCGAATTACTGACTTAATAGTAAAATTTTGTAAGGCTACATGGATAGTCATTTTTAATATAACTTGCTATTATTAAGTTTCTTAATTTTATCTTAAAATAGTTCCTTTTTCTATATGTATATTACATTGTTAGGTTCAAATGCAGTCGCAGGTTATCAATCGGAATACGCTCGGGCCTTTCCGCCAAAGAACGGAAAAATGCTGCATCTGACAACGTCCACCAGCATTTACCAGCGATGTTTTTACGCTCAATCCATCGATTGGACATACATACATACATACATACATATCTTGGGGCCCCGAGTGGCCGAGTGGTCTAAAGCGCTGATCGTTACGGATCACTGTCATCTCACCTCTGTCTGCGTGAGTTCGAGTCCAGGCTCGGCTAACGTGGGTACGTGAGAAAGCCTGCCAGTAGCTTCTCGTGGGTCGGTGGTTCTTCCCGGGGTTATCCAGGGTTCTTCCTCCACCATTAATACTGGCCGCCATGTATAGCCTATCTTGTGCTGAAAAATGGCGTTAAACCCTATAATAACAACAACAACATACATATCTTGATGGCACGATTGTCTGTCTAACGACATACGGGGAGTAACTTGCTACGAAGTATTAGTTTCCAACATGGATTTGGTAGAAGAACAATGAAATCATGATCCGATTCCTTGCTGGTCTGTACATGGATTTGGTAGAAGAACAATGAAGCCATGATCCGATTCCTTGCTGGTCTGTACCAAATTTGAACCCTCAACCAGCTGATGTTGAATTTGCGAGCCACTACGGCTCCGATCCTACAAACTGACGTAAATCACGAAATCAATGTTTACATATAGCATTAGTGTAAATTTGCGCAGACAAATAAATATTGCTAAATCTGTTTAGGAGTTTTGGTTAAAGATCACAAGCTCACCTTTTAGATTTCCACAATGCTCTCAAGTTCCAGCAGGATTGTGTCAAGATGTTCTGATGGTTTACACGTTACATCAGAGTCGTGTCAATATATTTTGCTGGTTTATATCTTATTGTATGATAATAAATGAAACATCTAGATGACCTGGGTTTTTTTTTTCCTAAAACTAATGTTAGCTCTGATAAAATTCCGCATCAAAAAGCTACGTACTCACTTAGGTAACTTGCATCAGAAAGTACGATGATATTCACGAGCCAGTCTGTCTTTGGAATTTCCTCTTGTAAACATGGGTGGAATTAGGTTTCATTATAAGTTCTCCAATGTATTCTTTTAAGATCTAACCTAATACGTAACCATATGTTTAAAGTTCCAGGAAAGAATAAAAATGTACCATGGAATCACTTCAAGCATTAGTCATAACATATGTCTGTAGAACGGTTTTCCACTTTTCATTAGCGTATTGTATATGTACAGTTGCTTCATAGAGAGCATCTCTCTCTCTCTCTCTCTCTCTCTCTCTCTCTCTCTCTCTCTCTCTCTCTCTCTCTC
>JAECUM010019762.1:0-18393 GCA_016617855.1 Megalonaias nervosa
CAGCGATTAGTAAACTTGCTGAAGCATCAAAAGTCTCACGTGTTGTTGCTGCAAATTGGTTAGCACGACAGGCAATATGGCAAATCTATATGCGTCCACATAAAAAAGTTCAGTACGCGCAGTTTGATGTCAGCGTTCCTAATGAAGTTCATTAAGCAGATATTTTGTTTTTACCGCAAGATACTATTAAAGTTAGTAGACGTCGATGACGCACATATAAATACGCGTTAACTGTCGTTGACGTTGCAAGTAGGTATAAAGAAGCAGAACCATTATCAACTAAAACAGCGACTGAAGTTGCATCTGCGTTTGAATGAATTTATCAACAAGGAGCCTGGCAATGGCCACAACTATTACAGGTTGATCCTGGCAAAGAATTTCTTGGTGCAGTATCATCGTTGATGAAGCAACATAATGTCAAAATCAGACGAGGACTTACCGCAATTCATCGTGATCAGGCAATTGTTGAACGATTTAATCGAACACTTGCTTATAGATTATTTGGATACCAGTATGCAAAGGAAATAATTCAGGCACATACGAGATCTCGCGAATGGGTTGCAAGACTACCAAGTGTGATAGCTGCGTTAAATAATGAAATTACTCGTGCGACTTCTATGAGACCCATTAATGCAATTACAAAGAAACATATACCAATACAACGATATTACTCTTCCTCTCAACCAGTACTAGGTAATGTAACTGTAAGATATTTATATGAACCCGGTGAACTCGAAGGGGGTAGAAAAAGAGCAACTGATCCTATCTGGAGTGTGACCACACATAAAATTTCTAGCTTGGTTAGATCCACAGGTAGACCTGCAATCTACAGACTAGATTCAACTGCTCCTCAACGTGGATTTGTACGAGAACAATTACAAGTAATTCCTGAAGACACACAGTTACCACCGCGTTCACTTCTGTGGACTGGCACCCCTACGTCGATTACATTCAAGACAAGTCAGCATCACATTTTCGCGTGTGTGACCAAGACTACTATTAATTCTATCAACGGTAAACTGTCTTGGATTATTATCCGAATACTGCCACAACATTTTACAGTTGCAACTTGTACAGTGATTATTCTGTCGTTGTTTCAGTGTCTTGATAAATTCAACGTCGAGATCAAAATCGCCGTCATTTTTTTTTGTCAGATTGTCGATACCCAGATAATTTTTTCTTGACAACTTCATCGCATTCATCATCAGTGATTTCTTCGGTTATTACGCAATCCATAATAACCCTGTGCAGCTGAGATATTCTTCTGACTCGAGACACTGCGAGATAAACTAAATTTGACCATTCGATCTGATTATCAATGATCCAAATATTTGTGTCAGCGGTAGTTAATCCTTGTGATGAATGAATCATTATAGCGCATCCTAACATCCATGGAGTTTTATTCATGCTCAACGCGCCAGTGACAGCACTGACTGGAACTGCGACAATATCATTTAGTACAAGATTTTGTTTACCACCACCCTGAATTTCAACTTCAATATTCTGCAGTCGAATATATGCTGGGCGATAACACAATGGACCAGGTAGATTTGAAAATCTTCCTTGTGCAACAGAAATAATTTCTCTTGCAGTATATCTCTCATTATCTTTCTATCTGCAACTATCAAATCATTTGGTCTCCACAAATTCCAAAAATCATTCATCGTAGTTTCTGGAATTACTCCACGCATTATTTCGCACTGTTTTCTATCTGGCTGCAGTCTGATTAACTTTTTAAATTCTTTTAGTGGTTCATCAATAGCTCTATGACCATCAGTTATTTCTACGTAATAATCTACAAACGTTTTTAACCATTCGTTTGGAGACTGTCCAGCAAAAGGTGGCGGTTGACCATGATCACCACACATTATTACAGCAGTATTCTTCAATAACAGCCAATCAAGAAACACTTTTTATACTTTTATTGACACTGTACAAATTTCGTCCCAGATAATAATCTTGGGAATATATTTCTCACCCATGGAGTCCATGAGTCTCTGCACCATCTAAAGAAACTATGATACGTCTGTGATTTTACCTCTCGTTCGTTCATTTCTCTGGCGAATCTGTGTGTCGGCGTCAGCACAACCATATCAAAATTCCAAAATAATTCAATCACGCGTGCTGTTTTACCAGAACCACCACATCCATTAAGATAAACGGTTTTATACCTGGCCACAGCATCATACACAGATGGCGCCGTCAATGCTGGTATTTGATTGTTATTCTTATAATACTTTTCCGCAATTTCAACGTCGGCAGATTCAGAATAACCAAATATGTTTTCGCGTTTTATTCTCCATGATCCCCATTCATCAGTGCCAAGTAATCCATCTTGCAAATCCAGAGATTTTTTATTATATAAAATTAATCCGTGGCAACTCTAATCGCGGTATCAACAACTTTGTTTATCATCGATAATAAGTCTATTGAAACGTACGCGAGCATCGAAGATCTTAAATGAGTAAACTGAGGTGACTCACCATCATTATAACTCAGAATTGTACCTAATTTAGTTCTGTCAGACAAATAAACATCAGTTCGTTTTATAAACATATTTCTCTCCGTTGTATCAGCAATTATAAAATCGAGTTCTGCATCGTCCATGATCAACCTGGTACACGTTCGTTTATGATCATACGCACCACCCTGAGTAAACTTACCTACTATTTTTCTGCCGAGATCTTTTGCAACTTTCTCATCATTTTCTTTGTTGTATGCGGATACAACATTGACGAGTTTATCAACTTCATCGCCGTCGGGATTAGGAAATTTTTCTCTTGCATCACTTTCTACATCAAATTTATCGGGTTCTAGCAACCAGACCTGTTTCTGCGGACGATACGATATTATCGCGCCACTTACAAGTAACGATATTAATATTTCTACATCAATCATATATCGTAACAACACAATAGGAGCCCAGTGTTTTTCACAGAAATGTCTTCCAAACCACATATAAACAATCGGATGAAGATCTCGTGCAAATTCAAATGAATCCACGCAAGCGAATCCAATCAGATCAAAATTTGGCAAAGGTCCATTTATTGCAACTCTTGTCATCTCGTGTGTTGGATGACCATATATTTTTTTAAAAATATCGAGAACACTGTCCGTATCCAAAGAAAACTTCCAGGATAACACACTACCATATCAACTGATATAACGTCGCTATAATCGTACTCGGTATTCCATAATCCGGGGTATCCGTATTCGACGCAGCTTAGCTGTGCATCAACGAGAAATCCGATCTTGTAGGTTTCCATGAATTTTTCTCCTGAGCAAAGTGAGCACCAACTGATGGAACGGTAAACAGTTATTCAGTAATTTTTCGATAACATTATCATCGTTCGTGTATTTCAGCGCAAGATTTTTCATTTCGTTGTAGAGTGATTCTGCACGACAAATTTCTCCGCTCAGCCATACAAACTGATTGTTATTGCCATCATCGACGCTTCGAAATAACCGCACGGATACAGGGTCACTCTTACTAATATTTTTAATTGAATCAAATATAACGCCGTTGCAAAATTTAATTGTTCTCTTTCGTGGAAATATCATTACCGCTGACGTCCATGCATGCACTTTATGATCAATGGTTATTATTGGAGTTCCATTTTTTGTGTATTTCCGCCCGTATAAAATCTTTCCGGTTAATGTCTTCACCGTAATCGGAAATCTTAATCGCTTTTCTAACTCGGCAACGTAGCTGATTGATGCTCCGGTATCTTTAACTCGTTCCGCCCATGTGTTTATTTTTTCACATCGAAAATCCGTTAAACCGTTTCCCACGTATTGCTGCCATAAAAAGTTCTGTAACTCGGTCAGCTACACAATTTATCCATGACAGTTTCATCGGCGCAAGATCATCAACATCTGGTCGATCACGTAGCGGATATAACGCTTAAACAACTGCAGTCACAGGATACGATCGTTCGTAATATGGTTTGTCAATGCCGTTAGCGTACCTGGTTTGGAATTTTTATTCAATGTGACGATGCTACTTCCAACGTTCACGCGGAAAGGGTCACGTTTGTCACGGATAATCTAAACATCGTCGTCTGTCTGCACAATAAATTTTATCAGAATAAAATATCGCTGATCATCGAGGTAGTTAATAATTTTCCTTCCTCGCTCGTCATTCATTCTACCATCAATATTATTCATGATTCTGAATGTTGACCACGTATGAGCTGCACCAACGTCGTGAAATTCCTTCCTGACTCGTTGATACGATCAGTTATATCCTTGTTCATCAGCGCCAAATCTTGCATCGAAAAACTAAACTTAAATTTCGACAGTTTGTCAAGATCAAATCTTGCTCTAGAAGGCTCAATTGCAGATAATCTCGTGAATTCCTCCATATCATCATAAAGGCAAATACGTGTTTGGTTAAACTTTAATTACATATATATAATGATTCAAGCAAACAATAAATGTATTTGGTTGATGATAGGATTTACAACACCGTGTAATCGCGCATACGTAAACGAATTCTGTGGTTATCACATGCAATGTTTTCGGCGTGGAAGTGTAGGACCAAAACCGTGCTTGCGGTGCGGTGTTGGAGTCAGAGGAGAAACACGGTTATGTGTGCAATGAGATGGTAAAAAATATAGAGAGCTGAAACGAGACTATGATAAAAAATGTTGAGTCTCCCATAAAAGCTGCCGAAGACTATCTCGCCAGGTTTTCAAAATAACAATTTAGACAAATAATATTAGTATATAAATGGAGCAAAATGAATTAGCAACACATCACACCATTAAAAATTATGATGCATCTCGTGATGAGATAATCAGGAACTGTAGACGGCAAAAATCAGTTGGTTTTTTCAATAGTACTGGGTATCTCATGTTTTGAGCTGGGAATAAAATGCATCTCATAGATTCGTATTCGAATGTTTTTACGGAGTCATCGATGACGAACTTGTGATCGATCATATTGATCGAGATCGAAAAAATAATTCTTTATTTAACCTACAAGCTATTTCACAGAGTGAAAATACTTTGCGAGGAAATACTGGAAAATATACTAAATTTCCAAAAGTTATTAAATCTGTAAACGCAGAGACTGGTGAAGAAATGATATTTCAATCAATAAACGCGGCTGCTAAATATTTTGATATTACCTCGAGATCGGTACAATTTATCGCAGATAATATAACCAAATCGGCATTTTCAAAGAAATTCAGGCAAAGAATCAGGTTTAAATATCATACACATGAAGCGAGATAACTCTGTCGTCGCTGATAGATAGTTGTCTCGCTTGTTACTGCGTGACGTGTGAACGCTCGTATAAAACAACTAAACGAGATAGCGATTCTTTTTGTGTATCGTAATTGTCTGTAGTCAGTGATTTTTATTTACCTTTCATAAGTTGTATTTTAACTGTATTTTTGTTGGCTAGGGTTTATAAAACTCAGATTATTTTGCTTGTATATGTGCTCAGTAGGAATATGTGAAATTCCAGTTAGGTTATTTTTAGATCTTACTGTCATAACATCTGTTTCCAATACATCCGGCGGTATTTTATGTCCACGTTGTATTCAGTTAAAATGTGTGTGAAATTAAAATAAATCCACACTACAGTTTATTTAGCTGAAACATGTGTGAAATCACACTGCATTTTATTCAGCTTAAACGTGTGTAGGAGTTTACCTAAGTTACCTGCGCGCTAACATATATATAGTAATTTCCGAATATTGTATTTGTGAGAATGGCACTGTGGTACAGTGTAAAGAACGTTGGATTCTGATACTGAGGCCTGGGGTTCGATTCCCATGGCAGACACATTGTCGATGGGACGGTATGATGCCAAATTTTTATAAATAGTTGGGCTCCGCGAGTCCTCTAACTTCAACAGACAAATACACTCTCTCACCATGTCACCACGTGGTGGGTGTACTTTTGCACTCCCTGGGGTTGATTATGGGGGAGAGTGTACATCATCTGTTGAACGTAGAGAAGGCAGCATTTGTGTATGTGCCGTCCCTAGAGATAAGTTAGAATTAAGTTTATATGTATGTGTACGTGCTGTCCGGATCGTCCTCTGAACCTTCTAGAATGTCGTTTGGCAATCTAGGTGTTCACATGGGGGTTGATTCGAATGTCCTCTGAGCTTGCTAGAATGTCGTTTGGCAATCTAGGAGTTTCACATGGGATTGTGTTTCGTCTAATTTCGAATGCCTCTGAGCTTGCTAGGATGTCGTTTGGCACCCTAGGATTTGACATGGAGACTGAATCGAATGCCCCTGAGCTTGCTAGAATGTCGTTTGGCAAGCTAGGAGTTCACATGGGGGTGTGCTGTGATTATATGTTTTTGTAAATTTTTATTTCAGCTTCAGAAATATTCGTTATTAATATTTTTTTTTATTTTATTTTTATTATTCAGAAATATTTTTTTAATTATATTAATTCTGATCCAGAAATATTTGCATTTTTATTATTATATTAATTCTGATTCAGAAATATTTTTATTTCTATTATTCAGAAGTATTTTTTTTCTTCAAATATTTATTACATAATGAATCAAGAAAATATTAATGCTGTTATTGTTGCCATTAAGGAACTACAACATGACGGTATTCAAATTTCTTATGAACTTAATCCTGAAAAATATTATGTGCGATTTTGAATAATTACAATTTCGAAACTTCGAGAACAGGCATACACTACCATCCGATTACAGATTTGTAAAGTGTATTCAGCAGGCAATCGTGCAGTCGTTGGCTTCAGTTACAGATGATCATGTTTCTCTTGCAAGCTGAATCAAAAAAATTAGGTCAAAATTATCTCACGAGTACGAAACAAAAAAGAAAGTAAATGCTCGTATAAGACAACTGAACGAGATTATGACAGCGAGTAAAGCCGCGGAAGAGTTACTGGCGAAAGATAGCGACGAGTGTTACTCGTCCCACAGTGCAAGTGAATGTAGTGACAACTAAACCATTTATTTCTAAAAAGAATCAAAATAATTTTCTTTGTGCTACACTAACGCGAAAACTATGATTGCAAGATACCCCAGATTTCTCAGAAATAAAAAAATATTTTTTATGATAATATTAAAATTTGTGAAATCTGGACAAATTTCTCGATTTTAGTCGTGCAAATACCTATCAGAGTTGCGAAATATGTTCAGATTTCTCAGAATTTTTCAATTACATAAAAATATTTTTAATTTTTATTTTTTATTATAATATTTAATTTTATGAAATTTGTTTGAATTTCTTGATTTAATCGTGTAAATACTCTACCAAAATCAGTGAAATTTGTTTGAATTTCTCGATTTTAATCGTGCAAATACCCTATCAGATTTTAAGAAATTTGTTCAAATTTCTTGATTTAATCGTGCAAATACCCTATCAAATTTGTGAAATTTGTTCAGATTTCTCAGAATTTTTCAATATCATAAAATATTTTTATTTTTATTTTTTATTATAATATTTAATTTTATAAAATTTGTCTGAATTTCTTGATTTAATCGTGTATATACCCTATCAAAATCAGTGAAATTTGTTTGAATTTCTCGATTTTAATCGTGCAAATACCCCATCGGATTTTGTTGATTTTAGTTGAGTAACTTCTACGAACGTACATATAGATTTACGTTCAGTGTTTATCCACGTAAATCCAAAAGGTGTCCAGATTAATCAGTAAGCTTAAAATGTATCCGCGATAACAGTGGATTATGCACACGCAGATAAACAACGTTGATTGGCTCCGATACAATTAAATACCCTGGGAGGACTTGAGGGGTAAATGTGTATAAAATGAATGCTTGCTGGGCTTGATAAGATCGCTGTAAATCTACTTTATAGCTGCTATCGATGGCGTCACATACTAGACTGACTGCGATCGTTGATGTTATATTGACAATACCAGGTGATACATGTCTGCCACCCCCGTACGGATCGTTGTTGTATCGGAGAATATTTGGTGGCGGAACTACTTTTCTCCATGCCTCCATCACTTTGGAAAGTTTTCACTGATTCCATCGCTGACTGGTTTTTTTAGTTCAGTATTTTCAAATCCTGAAAATACAAATTTTTGTAATTGTTGTTCAGTTATTTTAAAATGTTTGGTAACATGTTGTGATCCCAAAAAATTAAAGTGAGATATAATTTCTCTAATGGTGCTATGAAGATTTTCTGCAATTTTATTTAAGATCATTATTGTTTCGATGATTTGTCGTTTTGTGTCATCCGAGTAAATACTTCCTATACTTGAAAATAATTTTTTTAGGTCGCTAAGAAATTTTGAATGTTCAGATTTGATAACGTCCGAGTAAGATTTTAAATAATTTACGCTGACAGGTAATCCTTCACCTTGTTTAATAGAATAATGTATTACTGTGCGACATTGTTCTTTATCATATTCTTCGGTGATTAAAACCCGACCAGTTTCATCATCGGTGTATTCACGTAAATGTTCTTCATAACTAAAACGTTTTGAATATATTTTTTCTTTTGTCGTGAGAAATTCATCTCGACGTAGTTCTGGTGGTCCAACATAATCCGGTGCTACATCAGGCCATCCAAGTACAAATCTGATTGAACTTTGATATATATCTATGACGTAGTCCTGTGAAAGAATTTCTATCGCCGATGACAATGTAGGTTCGTGGACGATAATGACGATCTTGGATTCTTTTCATGTGATAGATTTAATTCTGCGCTGAAATCCTTCGTTGATTTGTTCGATCTAATAACTCCCCGTGGGAATACTGACTTCTTGCCAATCTGGAGTTCCAATGTCGCGGTTTATGTTCGCGAACACCAGTGAGTTATTCGGAGGAAGTCCACCAAACGACGTTGATCTGATATTGGCCAAGTATAGTAAACTCGTAATTGTGCTAGTGCTATTTCTTTTACTGGAATTGCAGTTGGGAAAACAACATTAAATTCAGGATTAGTTGAACTGGTTGATATCATCGTTGTTTTCAGCAGTGCTGTATTGGTGACGATCTGTTGCAGCAGTTCCATCGTCGTCGACATTATTATTATTAAATTAAGATTTTAAATCAAGTTTGTGAATTTCGCGGACAATGCCGCTTCATTAATTCTATATCTAAACATAGAATAGGGTTTTCTGTTTTTTTTATCAAACACATCGTTGTAAGTCCTGATTATCGTTGTAAACTCCTCATTGGATATTTCACCATCACTGAGATACGACGAAAACAACGATGATAATTTTGAGTATGCTACCATCGCCGCGTGCATTTTTATTGTGTACTCGTGTAATTTTGCGTTTGTGCATGTAGCTATCTTCTTTGCAACGATATTGAAAATGCCAGCGATTGTTGCTGTGGCTGAAACACAGATTGTTGCAACCGCTGGCGATACCATTGCTATCGTTGATAATATCACACCTGCTCCAGCGATAACAGCCGACGCTGAATAAAGAACTACGTCAACGACAACTACACGTCTGCGATATTTTTTAACTTTTGCTGCGTACTCGTCGATGATATTTTTTATTTTGGTATGCCACCCACATACGTGATTGTATCTATGTTGGTTAGCGTCGATCATTATACTATATGAAGTAGATTAACGCGACTAATAAATAATTCTGAAGTATTAAGTAATCAATTGAGGTGTTTCAGCGACAAATTCAAGGCACCACCAGTAAGACGCTGCGGTTAATTTATTATCAGATGGTTCCAGTATAAACGTTTCCTCGGTATCGTTATTTAACACTACAGACACAGTTCCAGAAAAATTATCGGTTGAATGACGCCATAGAAATGTAGTAAATATCCTAAATTTTGCAGAGCTGAACACGGACAGCATGTACACACAAGTTACTTCGGCGGTATGTTTGATAGTGTTATTTTGCTGTGACCATGTTGTTGATCCTGACGATACTGTGTATACAATATTGTTAATCTGCGCGTGAGGAATTTTAACGTTGTTGGGGTTTTTTTTAACGATATTAGGAATTCCACTGACAATATCGTTGAGTTTCGTGTTAACGTCGGTGAGTTTAATATCAACGGTTGGTGGAGTTCCCAAAAATTCATTAATGGTTCTGTTTACGTTTCTGCGAAAATTCAGAAACATTTGTACGTGACTAGTAAAATCAGTTTTGAGTGTGGTCATTCCATCATTGATCGTCGACAACGAAGTTGTCATCGGAATGTTGTTATCGTCGACGTATTTTTTTGTTGCAGCGTCGAGATTATCTGTTGATTCTCCCACGTTGGTAATTTTATTGTTGTTCATGTTAAGAATGCCCGTCATCATATCAACGGTTTTTAATAATCGTTCAGCTATACTATTTCGGATCGACGACGGAGTAACAACACTAGGAACAAGATTTCCTTCTCGGTCATACACAGCAATGAGACTTTCTCGTGTTGCTCTGTTACAAACAACGATATCGCTGATTGAAATATTACTCGTCATCAATTTTCCTACACGGTTTTGAAATACTACAAGTTCACTAGGATCAACGTTGGCAAGATTGAGGAGGTCAGATATTTCGTCGCTGATATGTTTTGTTACTCGTTTGAGTAAGTCTTCACCTGATGTTTGTTTGTTTTTAGTCTTAGCTGATCTTCCGTAGATATCTACCATTATACAATATAATATAATAGTTGTTTAAAACGATAGATGCTTGTTAACGGTGTACTTGTGCACAACTTTATGAGGTGGTGCTGACGATGCTGAAAGTACAGCAAGTGCTTCTCTGCCACATACTGGTGGGTCGGTTATTTTTTGTGTTGGTAACGTTGAATACCAGATTGGAATTTGCATCGCAGTACCTTGTACTGTGCTCACGTATTTTAAAAATTCTTTTGGTGGTGCTAACCCGTACGAATCAAAATAAACAATTCCCCGTAGATCAATCGCCTATGCAACCCAATCTGTACCTGTGTTGGTGGATTTATCGAGATTAATAATACCAGTTTCAACGCGGTTTGGTTTCCGCGGTAATTGATAACGCATAGAAACACCTCTGAAGTTTTTTATGTTTAGCTGGGCAGCAGCATCAAGTAAATCAAAATTGGACATTGGAAGAATCAACGACGCATCGTTCCTGGCAATCTTAGACCGCGACCATATCGTGGTAGCGTCCCCGGTAATCTTAAACCCTTTACCTTTTATTAGATCTTTTTAAACCTTTCCCTGTAGCTTTCTTTAATGCCATTCCAGCAGCAGTTCCAACAGCGCCTAACGCAGCAGCTTTTGCAACAGCTGGGGCAGCCGCTTCTATCCACGCTGGTATAGCCGCGAGAAGTGGAAAAATTGCACAGGTTTTAGCAGCGTCGCTGATAGCACTCGCGGAAAGATTAAGTCATGCTCCTGTGATTGATTTCTTAGCTGCATTAAAGTGCTTTAGTTGACGTTCTGTCATTGATAGTTTCTTCGGACCACCTGAGATTTGTCCTTATTTTAACGATATTGCCGTTGAACAATTATCGCGGGACGCCGATTGTAGTTTTTTAATTTGACCAGGAGTCAGACTGACGTTGACATGATGATACGACATTTTATAATAATATTTTGATTTTAAAATCAACATTTACATGTTTTCTACGGGGGGCATCAATGACTCTCATGCGACCACCAACACCTTCAAGTAGCATTCTTTTATCGCTAAGTATAACCGCGATTACTCTATAACCAAAATGAATAATCGGTGGACCGAGTTGTCTCGGTGGTGATCGTGCTACACGAGCTTGAAAGTGTATATCAACGACAGTTTGTCTGAATAAATCTAAATGTTCAAGTGAGAAATAATTGATCGGATACAGTGTTGTAAAATCCCGCTGAGATATTTGCAAACCAGAATCAACATTCTGATTACGTCCCATAAATTTCTTCAATCGATGATACGCACGTGCCACTTGATTGCGTTTAAAATTCAGTAATACTTCTTCGGATGGTTCCTGATGCCCATTTATCCTTAAAGAAACTTCACAAACTCCAAGCGTGTCAAATACCATCGGATTTCGTGTTTGTGTACCATATCGTGATTTTTCCTGAAATGCGATAAATATATGTCGCGGTGCAGAAACACGCTGCTGTGATGATATCTGCCATGTAAATAAACCAACAACTTCACTTTGAGTACTGTGTGTGGTCATCGTCAACCACGACAATACTGATTTACCACCTTGATCCATAAAAGAGAGTAATCGTTGTTCTTCGGTTATTGATGGAGTCATTACTGGCATTCACAACGAAAGTTTTGTTAATCTTACTATATATGCAGCAGCTGGGTCGGAATGCCAGACTGCATCGTTGTCGTCACCTTTTCTATCATATATAACTGTATGCTTGGCTCCAAAAATAACCCTTCTGACATTTCTACAGAATCCAAAGATACGTGACAATGGAATCGCACATGAAAACTCTCCATCAATACTTAACATTAATCTACGTGTGGCAAATCCTAAATTGTAATTTTCGTTTATCGATAATACTGCACGATGATCAGTAGCTCCTCCTGCATCTCTTACATCACCCATAATTACATAATCACTATTTGGTTGATCAATTATATCTTTGCAAACATCATTGATGGACCGGCTTATCTTATATAATCAGACCCTGAACAACATCACCAAGTCCATCGCCGTAGTACGCGCTATATGTAGGTAATAGCGAATTTATCACCCTGACCATGGTCGGTTCACGTTGAGCATTATGTATAATCATTTTATTATAGTTATTATATCTAACTGTTTAATCACTGTGGTAATCGTCGATAATTTCATCGATGAGTTCCCGGTAAATATTAATGTCCATGATACCGCCTGTAAATAATCGTTGACAAATTGATGCTATTTCGTTGATGATCCCAGCAGAATTATTACCAGCTCGTTTTCCAGCGTTTAAAATTTCTAGTCGGTCAACATCAGCAAGAATTTTATCCGGACACGGATAACAATACCACTTCCCTGAGTAGCACTACCACGTCCAGTTACACCAGGGTCAGGTGATTGTTGTCTCTGCTGTCGAGATTTCTGCTTTCTTGACGACATAACTGGCGTTCCAATCTCTTTTTTCATTTCATAAATTTTATCAATAAAATCGTCGTATTTTTTTCTATATTTTGGACTGATTTGTGAAATATCCATGTACTCACGAAATACCCTAGCAACCCACTCTTCCTCTGGAGTGTTATGAATTTCTGGTTTTAGAAGCTGATGCCGCAGCTGATATCCCGACGCAGCAACCTTAACAGGATCAGTCATAACTTCTATATATCCTTGTTGAGTAAAATACCGAGTTTTTAATTCTGGTTTAGACCGATCCTCGACAATATTTTCAACATCTTGAATTTCGGCATCTGTTTTGTGGGCAGACTCCATAGCTTCTATAATTTGTTCTGCTAATGCTCCGATAACCTGCTGTGTTGCAGATGTAGCCTCAGCGGATTTTTCCAACGCGGGAAGAAGACCTTCAGTAGTCTTTGTAACCGGTTTAAATAATTCTTTTGTGGCTTCTGCAAATTCCATGTGAGATTCCTGACGTGCCTGTAGTTTTTGTTTGACAGAATCTCTCACGGATATATATTTTTTGATTGCCTCCAGTCGCTCTCGAGCTAGTCTAGCTGAGTGTGGTTCTCCAATCATTATTGATATAACAATGATTTAATTACAGCAGCAGAGAGGCTGACGACAACAAATTTGTGTGCGCGTCGCAAATGAGCATGCCTACGATTTGAAAAAAATAGTCAGCGCGGGGTAACAAAAGAGCTAATTGGGTCTGTTTCCCCTTGTATGGAAATATGATCGGTTAACGGCTTCGGTTTACGATTATTGACCTTATTTTTCAGTCTTCGTAGAACCCTTATTTTTGCAAACGGAGCCCTCTAAAAAAGTTGTAGGGTTCAACCTCTCTGCTGATATATACATATATATATATATACATATATATATATATATATATATATATATATATATATATATATATATATATATATATATATCCGGAGATTGTGGTGTTTAATACTATTATTTCCACACTTCAGAACCTACAGAAATGAGAATTACACGTGCCAATTTAGTCCATTTATGTATTACGGATAAATCATTGCTACAATTTCATACAAAGAAAAGAATTAGTTATGAATAAGTCGTCTGTATGATGGACGATACTGCTTTATAACACATAGTTTAATAGTTTTGCTGTTGTTAGCAAACATACTGTCTTTAAAAATGGCATTACGACTCGTACATCAAATTCTGTAACATCCATATTTAGTCACTACTCAGATAGTCCAGACACTAATCAACAGGACTCAATTCATCCACAGACTTTGAGTCTTGCATTGAGGATAAACTAAATTCCTAAGTTAACGAAAAGGAGGACCAAGACAAAGGGAACCAAATATGATTCATGTTTGTTAGGGCGAGATGGAGACTGTTGTGCGTTCAAATCGTATTTTGCTCGACGGTTTACATTAAACACGTACGAGAGGAGATCGACATTTGGTACCTTGCATATACATGTCAACACCATGTATACCCGGAAATGTTTCCTAATACAATGAGATAAAAGTTTAAAACTGTATTGATATTTTGAAATAATACATATTTTGATCGATCGACAAATATTTTTAACTTTGTTATCACAGTGGAAAAAACAATAATTGTATTAAAAGTAAAAGGTTCTGTCAACATATATTAGAAACAATAAATATAAAGAATGAAAGAAACAATGTTGTTTTTGCTCGTAGTTCACGATTCATGTCAAAGATCACCGAGTAGGAAAAGGTATTATTCGATAGGTTAAACGTTCTTTAAACCATAATTGCCAGATCTATGTTTTCTAATTGCCCGTTGAAACTGAGAAAATTATTCTTCCCGAGGTTTACATAAAGGTTACATTAATAAGATTCATATTCTTTCTTAAGGCACACATTTCAATCAGTCTGTATAAGGTGTGGTGGGGGTGCAAGGTTTAACGATATCTTGTTGATTAGCTGTTTGCTATAAGAGGTTATTCATTATTATTATTATTATTGTTATTAATTATTATTATTATTATTATTATTATTATTATTATTATTATTTAAATAATCTTAGATTGTGTCTAATGGAATATTAACCTGGATATTTCAATCATAAGAGACTAAATAGACTAAATGAGTCTCTATATATTTTTCTCTCAAATGATGGCGATATAAAAAATACTTTTTTATCAAACAGAAAGTGATAAATTTGTTTTCTGAAGCACGATTTTACCAGTTTTCCAACCGAGAAAGTCATCGGAGGCTATTTATACCAAATACACACGCACATACACAGTCATGTTTATTCCCTATGGAACACGGACCGCTCTAGTGGCCATGGGGTTAGAACGTCCGAATCGGATGCGGGAGGTCGTGGGTTCGATCCCAGGCACAGTTAGAAAAAAGACTTATAAAAATGGTACTTACAGCTATCTCTATAGGTACTCAAAATTAAGAGGTTAGTATTAGGACTGGTTGGCCTGGTGCTAGGATAATGTGACTGGGGTGGGACATCATGCTCTGTGTCTTCGGAATGATGCCCCAGTATAAACTATAAACTGCCACACTACAGACATCGTAGCGATATGACTGAAATATCATTAAAGCTACGTTAAAAATCCAAATCACCCCCTCCCCCACAACCCCCGCATGGAATACACTGTTACGTGTAGGCTCGTACAAAAGTAACAAAAGAAAAGAGTTAAGCTAACAAGGTTTGTAAATTTCGTCGAAGAAGAGTATTTTAAAGGATAATTCATTTTAAATACGAAAATCAACTCAAATGGCAACAACAAGACAAATATCGTGAGCCCGAAGGTATATATTCACGACTGATCAAATCCACTAGAAGATGCCTCTTTTAACCCGTGATTGTAGATCACATGATGGTTCACGTGGTCACTTAACTTGAACAGCGCATTAAAAAAAAAAAAAAATGTCAATTATCACGTAGGTTAGAATAGCCCTATTTAAGAATCAGATTCCCACACTGGAATTAAATTTAAAAATAAAACTGATTACAACAGTCTAACACGTAGGCTGAACATGACCTTGGTAATGACCAATCATTTTCACTCAATGTTTACAAAATCGGAACCAAAGTCAAGAACTAGGTTAACTAAAAATATAACTCAGCAATAGACTGCGTGTTTATCAGGTCAAAACACAACACTGAATTTTCCGAAAAAAGTCAAATCCAGTGGATAAAGTTATCATTTCAATAACGTAATGAACTAAAAATAAAATAAAAGAATTTAAAACTAACACACAAGCAATTCTTTTACACACACGTAACAACATAAACACACACACACACACCACACGCACACCTGTAAATCTGCTGTTTAAAAAGAAAATATTAATGCACCAATATTCCTTTGCTTCTTCTCGACTGCTCTGCATATCTTTAATAGCTTACATACCGAGCTGCTACCTGTTGTTTGTGTTGAGGCTGGATGTTCGACCAGATTGTAAACAGTAAAGACAACATTAAGCATGTGTGCTAGAAATATTATTTTTCAAATAACATTCATTCATGGCTGTTTCTAAAGATATATATTTTTATACATGTACAGTGTGTGTACGTAGGTAAGCCGATTTATGAATAAAAGTTGAACAAAATTCCTTTAAAGTGCAAAGCGGGAGGTAAACATGAAAAGAAAGCATATTACATTTTTAATATATCTCTTGTTTCAACAAAAGGTCTTGGAGGACAATGTAAACATACCTTTTGACGCTAGAAACGGACAGTTATTTAGACTGGCATACAAAAACATGGATAAAATAGAACGTACGTGAAGACGGATGAAGAGCTGTTAAGACAAACTGAGGAATAAGCAAAGAGTGACAAGACGTGGGCAATTGAAGAACTGATGACTGAAGTAAATGATGGACAGAAAGTTATAGACGAATAAAATGATAGGACATGCAGACAGATGAATAAACATAAACGGGCAGGCTCTACACGGATAAACATAGTAAGATTGAAGGAAAACACGGACAGAAAATAACGTACAGATAAGTCAACGGAGTCGAGAAGAGATTATCAAGTTGTCCAATGAATAACTGAATGGAAGCAAGGGCGGAATTTTCAAAAATTGTATAGCATTTCGTTCAGACAAGCGAGAGACCAGTTAAAACATGGATCAGACAACAAATACTCGCATAGATGCAATAGAGTGACTAATTATGTAACCGTTCATTCGTTTCGGATTTTGGGAAACCTGATATACCCGACAAATTCATTATTTTTAACAAGACGGTTTTATGAATACATTATTTCAGAAATGTGTTTTCAAGGCTTTATCGATGTAATATTTCCATGTTTGCAAATTTTAGTCGCCTCTTTTATTTAAATATCTATATTCTTGCTTTATCTCGCTCTCCCCTTCTCTATCCCCTCCTTCACATCCCCAGGGGCATTTCACTTGGAAACCGAATTTTGCAGGATACATATACTCTTTACCCGTCCCTTTCTTTTGTTTCTTTTTAATATTATCAAAAGTGAGCATTAAACGCCGAAAATACTGTGTCGTAATATCGTAATATGCATTACCTTTGTTAAGTATTGAGTGTCATTAATAAAAAATATAATACAATTGCCATATGCAAATATATTTGGTGAAGATACATATAAAAATAAAAGGTGCACAGGTAGTGTTCGTGTACACTGGATTAGGATTTCTATCTCTTTCTCTCCCTCCCTTCCCCCATAAATTATATAATGAGTTATTACTAATACAATACCATTACAAAACCATAAATCAGTTACGCTGTTTCAATACAGACACAATGTAGCACTTGTAACAAAACAGAACTGCACTTAAACTCGACTGCCAAGTCAGGTCGAACAATAGACAGGAGATTTGGTACAAATGCAAATTATTAAGGGTGTTTGAATACCGGATAGAAAAGGGAAGGCTAGAAAGATAATGCTCAGTATTTTGGAAATGCATGACAAAACCGAAAGGAACAGTCATATACATAACTATTTTATGTTTTTACGGGACCACAATGATTTCAAAATCATTTCTTTAAATTAACTTCGTCTTACCTGTACATTGACATTGGTGTTATTTAGCAAGTCATAAATGTGTATGCAGTAACATATTTTAGACACTCTTACTGTTACATTCATGTCTTATTTCAGAAATAAAGAATTGAATGCCTATGTCTTGTTAGACACAAAATTCGCATTTTCTTTCAGATATATACAAGTTATGCCACCTTTCAGTTTAAACTACAATTGGAAACTTATGTGCCGTTATAAGTAACTTTGTTAACATTATTTTGTGAGGAAGTATCACAACCGCCCTGTAACAGGATTTGACATGAATGGATGCTTGGATTAAATGACAACACAGCACAATGTGATGAAAGATGGAAGTTTATGAAAACAATATATATATATATATATATATAT
>JAECUM010019763.1:0-108309 GCA_016617855.1 Megalonaias nervosa
ATATATATATATATATATATATATATCCAGAGAAACGCTACTGAACACGATTGAATGACAGACAATAAATTAATCTCTTTGCTGAGAAAAAGTGGCGATACCTTCTTTTAAATGAAAAGACCAATCCTTCAGTCAGTCTCTTCAGACAAAAGGTACTTGAACTTTTAAAAAAATTCTTATGCAACGCTACTGTGATCGATTCTAACCCACCCGTAATTTGAGTGTACTTAATTTTCTCAAATTAAAAAGTAATTCAGTTGACATCAGTTCAAAGAAAATTTTTCGAACAGGGATTTGGATTAAATGAGTGTAAACGGTATCTATTTTTACAATCGGAATAACGAAAACCCACTTAATTATCAGGATCACGGGTATATAGACTGTGTCCAGGTCTTTAGAAGTAGACTGTATCCAGGTCTTTAGATGTAGACTGTGTCCAGGTCTTTAGAAGAAAATAGCCTTCTTTGAAAAGACAAAGCTCGAGAAAGCAGGTAATTCGAGAAAGTGATCCTACTGTCCAACAGGCTTTGACAAAAGATTGCTAACCCTCAACCCCCCCCCCCGGGTCCCAAATGCTATGATGATTATCACGATAATGATCAGTATTAGGCAGTTGTTTACAGCAAGAACTGAAGAACAGAATGCAGTATGACAGTCACCTAACTGCAATGTACCTGAGGAATGCATAACAAGAAAGATATGTTTTCTCCATCATATAGTCAGATTTACTGTATGTAGACTGTGGTAAGTCACTTTTAGCATTTGTACAATCCACTTCATTTCGGGGAGCAGCAGAGAGGGTGAACCCTACAACTTTGTAGAGACCTTATTTTTGAAAATTAAGGGTTCCCTGAAAAAAAAAAAGAAGTTTTTGTTTTAATAATGAAAACTTCTTTAATTGACCAGATTTTTTCACAATCTGGTCACATACGTATGGCATTCACCCTCTCTGCTGCTATAAATTAAACAGCCATTATAGATATTATCAATAATGAGTATTGGAGAACCACACTCAGCTAAATTAGCCCAAGAGCGACTAAAGGCAATTAAAAAATATCTACCCGTTCGTGATTCTGTTAAGCAACAACTACAATCGCGTCAGGAATCTCAAGTTGAATTTGAAGAGGATACAAAAAAATTATTTAAACCTGTCACTGGGACCACTAAAGGTATTCAACCTGTGTTAGAGAAAACCGCTGAAGCAGCTGGAAAAATAGCAGAAAGAACTGAAAAAATAGCAAGAAGAACAAAAAAGACAAAAAGAATTTTACGTGAACTTCCAGCCGAAATAGCTGCTGCGATGCCAGTCCCGGAAATACCTGAGGATGAAGATCAACCTGAAGATGATGAAGCAGAAGGTGCTGAAGCACCAGCCCCTGAACCAAAATCAGCAGGTCCTATGAGTACTGCTGAATTGATAAATAAATTTGATGAAGAAACTATTAAGGTAACTAATAAATTGGACCAAGATGATCTAGTTAAGTTTGCTGCGGAAAGTTTTGGTCAAAGAAGTAAATTAATGAAACCTGAACACGCAAAAGATATTAAAAACAATAAACAATGGCGAAAATATTTATATCGCATAAAAATGAATGTTGAACAAGCTAGAGATGATGATCCATTATATAGGGATTATATTAGTAAAATTAATAATTTTATTAAATCAAGAAAAGAGGAGGAGGAAAAACAAAAACAACAAGAACGACAACAAAAACAAGAAGGAAAGAAACAAAAAACACCAAAACCATTTGAGCAATCACTTCGTGATTATCCAGGATCACCAAAATCACGAATACCAGTTCTATCTCCTACACCAAAGAAAACAACACCACCGAAACCAAGTGAAGAGGAAGAAGAAGAATTTCAAGACGCTCCCGGCGCAACTGGAAGTGGTCTAGGAAGTGGTCTTATTACTTGTCCCAATAACGTTCTTGCTGATGTCGATCGACTAGAAATCCTCATCGGAGGAAAACGAGCTGGTAATAATTCCCCAGAAATCATTAATGAAGTAGCTGATATTTGCAAACGATTATTTAGTGGTGGCATCATGGATATTAATGTATATCGATCTCTCATTAATGAAATCGCCGACGATTATTATAGTGATTAAGTATGTAATTAGTGATAAAAACAATTAATAATAACAATGATCGTGCATGGTATTCAACGTGGACCTACCATGGTCAGGGTAATAAACTCTCGATTACCTGTATACAGAGCGACCTACGGAGATGGATTAGGTGATGTTGTTCAGGGTCTGTTTAGAAAAATAGCCCCAAAAGCAATACCGATTGCAAAGCAACTAGGAATGAAAGCTATTGATGTTGTTCGTGAAAAGGGTATAGGCGCTGTTGGTAATCTCGCTAGCAAAGCATTCTCAGCGATCAAAGATAGACTATCACGATTAATACGCAGACCGACCCGACCTGTGAAATTACCTAGCACTGAAGTGATGCCAGCAAATGTAAGTAAAATAATAAATCAAGCAGCTAATCAAAAACTAGCGGAGTTAGCTGATATCCCGATGTCGGAAAGGGAAAAAAATATAACCGCTAGTCTGATAGCAGGAAGTGGTCTTCGAGTTAGACGAAGACGATAAAGATGTTTAAGCGCATATCTGACCCCGCGTTTGACATGGACGCACCAGTTCTCAAAGATGAGTCTGTGCGCGATTATCAATATTATTCTTATGACGCACGAATTCCAGATCAGCGTGGACGAATCGAACTACAGGTTCAGGATACAAGTAGATATTTCTTACCCGCTGAAGCATTCATTGAAGTAGAAGGTGAAATTTTAAATAATGTTGTTCCTGCAGCACCAGCAGCATACGCCGCTGATATTAGGGTTGGTTTTGTTAATAATGGTATTATGGCGTTATTTGATAGCGCTACGTATATGATTGACGGAAAAAATATTGAATCAATCCAGAAGGACGTCGACGTTGCCACGACAATACTAGGCCTTGCAAGATACAGCGACGATTACTCAAGATCAGCTGGTCCATCAATGATGTTTGTCAAGGATACTTCTGACCATCCTGATAACAGACAATATATATAAGACAACCTAGAAACAACCTCAATAACGCTGACGCTGATGTGTGGCCGGTGGTTCATGATTCTAATCCAAATTTCAACTTAGGATTTGCAGCGCGTCGATCAATGTTAAAAGGTGATAGGAGAAAATTTTCATGCGCAATTCCACTGTCACATATTTTTGGATTCTGTAGAAATGTCAGAAAGGTTATTTTTGGAGCCAAACACACAGTTGTACTTGTACGAAAAGGCGATGATAATGATGCATTATGGAGACCCATTGGTGATGCTGGTAAAGTAGAACTAACAAAACTTTCATTGTGGATGCCAGTGATGACTCCGTCAATATCCGAAGATGACCGGTTGCTATCTTTTATGAGTCAAGGCGGTAAATCAACTTTGTCATGGTTAACAATGACCACAGATGCTGTTCAGAGTGCAATTGATGGTTTATTTACATGGCAGATAGCTTCTCAGCAAGGTGTTTCTGCACCACGACACATATTTATTGCGTTTCAAAATAATGCACGAATAAACGATCAAACACGTAGTTACATGATATTTGACAAACTCGGTGTTTCTGAGATTTCATTAAGGATAAATGGACATCAAGAACCATCCGAGGATATATTACTGAATTTTGAAAATAATCATGTAGCACGTGCATATCATCGTCTTATGTCGTTCATGGGTCGTAATCAAAACATTGATACTGGTTTACAAATATCGCAGCTAGATTTTACATCGCTGTATCCGATTTATTACTTTTCACTAGAACATTTAGATTTAACCAGACAATCTGTTGTAGATATTCATCTTCGAGCTCGTGTTAATAGAGATGTTTTAAATATCTCTAATTACAGAGCAATAGCCGTTATACTCAGCGATAAATCGATGTTACTCGAAGGTGTTGGTGGACGAATGAGAGTTATTGATGCTCCAGTAGAAAACATGTACTTAGATCGTTCATAATATTAATAATGTCATATCATCACGTTAGTGTGAGTCTGACTCCTGGTCAGATTAAAAAGCTGCAATCAGCATCAAAAAATAACTGTGGAATAAAAATATCGCTAAAACGAGAACAAATGACCGGTGCAAATAAACTACCGTTGACCGAGCGTCAGTTCAAAAACTTCAACGACGCTAAAAAATCAAATAAAGGCGTCAAACTTAATCTTTCTGCGGGCGCCATCAAAGACATCGCTAAAACGGGTGGTATATTTCCACTTCTTGCAGCAATACCAGCATTAATAGCAGCTGCAGCCCCAGCTGTTGCAAAAGCAGCTGCGTTAGGCGCTGTTGGAACAGCTGCTGGAATGGCGTTAAAGAAAGCAACCGGAAAAGGAATCAAAAAGAAGGGAAGAGGTTTAAGATCACCAGGAACCCCGCCTTCGTGGTACGGAAAGGGTCTAAGATTACCAGGGACCCTACACTGGTACGGAAAGGGTCTAAGATTACCAGGGACAGTTTACTAATAACACCCATGTCCAATTTTGATTTACTTAATGCTGCTAAGCAATTAAAAATAAAAAATTTCAGAGGTGTTTTTATGCGCGATCAATTACCTACCGTTGCAATGCAACATGAAACCGGTATTATTAATCTCGATAAAAATTCTGGCCCAGGCACGCACTGGGTCGCATATGCAATTGATCCACGTGGAATTATTTATTTCGATTCGTATGGATTAGCACCACCAAAAGAATTTCTTCATTACGTTAGCAATAATATTGCTCCAATCTGGTATTCAACGCTACCGACACAAAAAATAACTAATCCTCCAATATGCGGCCGTGAAACCCTCGCTATGCTTGATGCTGTATCAAAATCAACAGCACCGCCTCATAAAGTCGTACACGCGTTCACTACACTACGTCATAACACTTAAACTGATATCACTAAATATAATGGTAGATATTTATGGAAGATCCTCAGGTAGAGCTCAGAAGATCGATTTATCTAAATATGCAACTATTGATCAGCTCAGAAATGAAATCGATGATTTATTAAATATAACAAGTGTGGATCAAAATGAAGTCGTCGTTTTTCAGGACAAACAAGGACGATTAAAAACGAGTAACATACAACTACTAGATGTTCTTGTACGAATTCCCAACGCGGTTGTTAATAATGTCGTTACTTTCACTGATCAGGGTAAAATACAGGATTCCGGTAAGTCGGTTAACGATTATGTTAAGAAAACTGGTGATGTATTTACCGGTGACATTATTATGTCAAGAAAAAAAATTACGTATCTTGGAGATCCAATCGCAGATACAGACGCAGCAACAAAAAAAATACGTCGATGATCAAGAATCCAAATACGTGTCAGTGCGCGGTGGTATAATGCGTGCATTTCTCGACATGAATAATAATGGTATTAATAATCTCAGAACACCAGAAACAGATTTCGACGCTGCAACGAAGAAATACGTCGACGATAGGGAAATTCCAATAACGACTTCGTTAACGACTATCAATGATGGAATTGCTTCATTTAGAACTGAATATTTTAATCACGTACAAACATTTCTAAATTTTCGTAGAAATGTAAACAGAAATATTAACGAATTTTTTGGAACTCCACCAAATGTTATTATTAATCTCGCTGACATTAACGCAAGACTCAACGATATTATTAGTGGTATTCCTAATATTATTCAAAAAACTAATCTCGTTAAAATTCCTCACAAGCAGATCATTAATATCGTGTACACAGTCGCATCAGGAAAAGCAACATGGTCGCAGGAAAATAACACTTTTAAACATACCGCAGAGGTTACTGGTGTATACAGATTATCTGTATTTAGTAGTGCAAAATTCAGTATAATTACCACATTTCCATGGCGTCATTCAACCGATGATTTTTCTGGAATTGTGTCTATAGTGTTAAATAAAGATGTCGAGGAAACGTTTATGCTAATAGCGAATGATAAAAAGTTAACCGCAGCGACTTATTGGTGGTGTATTGAGTTTGTAGCTGAAACTCCCGAATTAGTTACTTAAATAAGTATAATGAATCAAGAATCATTTATCGACGTTCAACGTCACAGATACGCCCAAGTATGTGAGTGTCAAACTAAACTAAAAAATATCATCGACGATTACACGATAAAGGTAAAAAAATATCGTCGTCGTATGGTTGTTATTGATATAATGGTATACTCGGTTTCCGCTGTTATTGCTGGAACTGGATTATTACTATCAACAATAACGATGACAGCGCTCGCAGTTGTAACGATTATAGTTTCAACGGCAACAACATGCGCAGGTATTTTAAGTATAATCTCTAAAAAAATATCTACGTGTACGAATGATAAACTAAACGAGTATATAATGAAATTGCACACAGCAACAGCCGCATACACTAAATTATGCTCGTATATTTCAGCGTATCTCAGTGATGGTAAAATATCCGATGAGGAGTTCGTAACGATAATGAAAACCTACGATGAAGCGTTCATAGTGGAACGCGATGCGTTCTCTAGTGACAGAAAGATGGAGAATTAAATAATAACGATAATAATAATGTCAGAGTCGCAATTACTTCAGCAGATCGTAGCTAATACAACGCTGTCAAAAACTACTATGATATCATTAAGTTCAACCAATCCTGAATTTAGCATTAATTTTCCAACTGCAATTCCAGCAAAGGAAATAGCATTAGCGCAATTACGAGTTTATTATAGTTGGCCTAATATTAGATCAAAACCGTTTGGTGGACAACAACCAAATAATTCACTGGTATTTGCGAATAAGAATAAACCGGATGGAACACCTGACTGGCAGGTTGTTGGAATTTCAACGGGCAGTTATCAAATAGAACAGATTAATGATGAATTCCAACGCAGAATTAAATCTATCACAGGGAAAGAATCTAAAATAGCGATTACTGTTTATGAACCAACACTATCAGCGGCGATTGAAATAAATTCTCCTGATTATCTCGTAGATATTTATCAAAGTTCGATTAGATCCGTGTTAGGATGGCCTGAAGTTGCACCAGCTTATCAGGGACCACCAGAACCACAGCGATCCGACTTCATTACTGATAAAAGAATATTTATACAACTTCCAGAATATCGAAAAGTAGAAGATGCTTATCCATGGCAAAAATATTTAGGTGATGAAAGAGTTATACATTATATAGATAGAATAGAAAACTATTTTATGAAACAAATTGATGGTAAAAAAGGTAAAATAAATGTACTTGATATTGATTCAATAAATTCATATGCTAATACAATTAAATCTGAACATGAACGTGTATTTAATAATCTACGAAATTTATTTTCAAGCATTAATGTTTATTATAGCGATGATTTAAAAAATCAAATAATTGCCTCAATACAACATTTGAATCAAGTTGCATCAGACCTAGAGTTTATGAATAATGTTCTTGTTAACAGAGAAAAATATTTATATAAACCAGACACAAGAAGTTTTGTTGATGTTTATATAGTTAATGAAGACGATCCAGTTCAGCGTGTTACACTCAATCGTTTATTTACAACAATATTTCTTAAACATTTCGGAATTACGCGAGAACAACTACCAACATTCATCATTCCCGGATATGATTCGTCCGAGTTAAAGAAATCAGTTAATGATCTTATTGATGAACATTTTAAAAGGATGTGTGATTCATGGAGAAAAATAGCCCCACCACCGGCTATACTAAAACACAATAACAATCCCTTTGGTGCCGGTAGACATATATCGCCGAACATTGTAAACATAACAACAACAATTGCAGTCAATCTGGTATGCGATGTTATTGAAGGTAGCTATCAGGTAGATCTTTCTAAATCTAGCCACCGCAGCGGCACTGCGGAGCAAGGGTATATATTATTCAGTTTTAGTCCGATTGTCCCTCCAGGCTCGTTAATTGTGTCAGAACCAATTAATCCCGTTTACCTGCGAGTTCATAATCCATTTCTGACAAGAATAAATTTCAAACTCACTGACCAAAATAATAGAATTCTGGACACGAGGAACGAATCTCTTAATATAAACCTGTATGTACGCTCATAGAGCGTTTTTATTATAACAAAAAAAAATATCCGGATGTTTATTCTTTTGTTTACATAAAATCCGTACACAATGAAATCTAGAAAGCTGTGGCTGCATATTGATTATTCCATAACAGATGTCCGTAAAGTTATTTTAAGACCGCTATATATTATAACTAAATCAATATCCGCTGTTACGGCTCACGCATAGACTCAGTGTTATACAGAATTATATATATTTTGGAAAACTAGCAATATAAAATCTCATTTTAGACAGAAAAATGTGGTTTTTGTTAAGAATATTGTAGTTTTTAGGAATAACGATATGACTGACACGTTGGTAAACACATGCTAACTTTTTCAATATGTATTTATAACAAGGTCCGATAGCTCAGTTGATAGCGTGTAGAAACTCTCATCCGGAGGGTCATGGTTCGAAACCCAAGAAGGATAAATTATCTGCGGGGGGCGATTTTATGCCAAAATTTATAATTTATTGGGGCTCCAGCCACCCCCGTCTTCAGAGTACACCAATCCACTACGTCAACACGTGGTGGATTCACTTTTGTGAATAACCCATTGGTTGATCGTTATGGGTTGGTGTGCTAGCGTGAAGACGGCATTTCATCATATCATCTCATCATCATCTCATCATCATATCATCTCATCAAAATATACAGCGGGGGGTGATATGAGGTCGTGACCTTGTGACTTCACTAAAGGGGTACCCCACACAGGGGCCATTCCAAAAGACACAATCGCAAACTAAAAATAAACCTAATGAGATTCCAGGTCACAAAGACCAATCAGCCTTTGAGTTCTTAGAGTTTCGGTTACGGATATCTAGGAATTCTTGTAAGGCAACAATAAACAGAATCTGATTGGTCACAAAATAAGACCTACACGTACAGACAACCCTCTGAGCCTCTAAAGTTTCGGTTACGGATATTTAGGGGTCTCTTGGGGGGTAAATGTCTAAACAAAGATTCGGAACCTCATTAGGTTTATCTGATACAACTATGGAATGGTAGACCGAATGTCACCCCGCGCTGTATATTTTTGTTTATTTTTATATTAAATATAAAAAATAAATATATATAATGAACCATGAAAACATCAATGATATTATCTGTGCTATTAAAACACTAAAACATAACGGAATAAAAATATCTGATAATCTCGACCCTCAGAAAATCATGTGCGATTTTGAATTACTGCAACAGAGAAAATTTGATAATAAATATACACTATCTTCAAACTACAGATTCATAAAATTAATTTATCAATCCATGCTTGAATCACTAGCCATGGTAAACGACAATCAGGTAAAGCTATCTGCACCTCTTGCACGTTCTATCGAAAATATTAAATCCGAACTATCTCACGAGTACGAAAGAAAAAAGATTGTGGATAATTGTGTAATGCAATTAAGAAAGATTATGTTATCTGATTCTGTAAAAAATGATAATGACGCTGAGAGCGATGAAGGTGAACCCCTGACAGAGTCAGTGACTGTAATTATGGCTAAACAAAATCCTTGGGAAAATTGACAGAGTCGAACTATTTGTTTTTGTAAGAATAGAGAGTTAGATATATTCAAATACTATTCGCTGATCGTATATTTTCGAAAATGCAGATCTAGTAATATTATCTGCAACGAATTTTACTGAAGGTGGTACTATGTCAAAATATTTGGCAGCAGAATTAATTGACTTGAACACAATTTCTTCACCATCTACATTTACAGATTTAACAGATCTTGCAAATCGTGCGCCACCAGTGTTTCCGGATTTACAATTTTGACTCTGTGTAGTAATTCGTAGATTTCCAAGTGAGTTATCAAGCTTATTGCCGTTGATGTGGTCAACCACATATCCATCTTTGATTATTCCAAAAAAACACTCGTATGTAAATCTATGTGAGTAATAATTTTTATTTCCTTTGGTATTAAACGCAATATAACCAGTACTGGTAACACTACCTACTGGTTTTTTCAATCTGCAGTTTCTAATCACGCCATCACGAGATGCTTCATAATTAGTAAGGATTGGATGTGACACAAACTCATTTTGTTCCATTTATATATAATACTATTTGTTTAAATCATTATTTTTTTTGAAAATCTAGCCAAATAATCTTCTTCGGTTTTTATAGGAGAGTCAGCGTTATTTTTTTTGTCATAATATCGTTTTAGTTCTCTGTATTTTTTACCACCACATTGCGCGCACAGTTGAGTTCTTCCTCGCACTCCAGCACTACACACAATACACGGTTTTGGTCCTAGACTTCCATTTCTGACACATTGCATATGATAACTACAATATTCATTCACGCATGATTTATTACAAGTAGAAGTATATCCAATTTTGAGCCAAGCACATTTGTTTTGTGTTTCAATCATATACAAAAGATTAATGTTCAATTAAATATATACTTGCCGTAATTATAATATGGAGGAATTATCCGTTATTGAACCTTCCCCTGCTAGATTTGACCTTGACAGACTATCAGAATATAAACTCAGTACTTCGATGCAGGATCTGGCATTAATGGTAACCGAACGTATTCGTGAAGCAAAAAGGAATTTCGTGACGATGGTGCAGTTTATGCATGGTCCACATTCAGAGTTGGAAATGTTACTAATATGATGAATGACAAACGAGGAAAAGTAATTATTAATCACCTTGATAATCAAAAATATTTTATTTTAATAAAATTTATTGTAAATACAGAAGAAGATATTTGGATTATTCGTGATAAGCGTGATCCAGTTCGTGTGCAGTCCGGGGTAATATTGTTTTCTTAAACAATAAATCTAAACCCGGAATACTTACTGGCATTGATAAACCCTACTATATACAGAGTTATCCAGCAACTGCAGTTGTGTATGGAATATTTCCGCTAAATAATAAACCTAATATTGCGGATCTGAAACCGATGAAAATATCAAGAATAAACTGCGTAGCTGAACGGGTTACAGAACATTTTACAAATGCGATACGTGGTAATGGCTTAACTGATTTAAGACATAAAAAAATAAACAAATGGGCAGAAACGGTTAAAGATGCTGGTGCATCTATTAAGGATGTTGCTGAACTAGAAAAGTTATTAAGATTTCCAATAACAGTAAAAATACTAACCGGAGAGATATTATACGAACCAAAATATATAAAAAATGGAAACCCTATAACAATCGTTGATCATAATGCACATGCATGGACTAATGCTGTAACGATATTTCCACGAGATAGAGAAGTTAAGTTTTATGATGGTGACATCTTTGATTTTATTAAAAATATCAGCAAAAGCGACCCTGTGTCTGTTTGGTTATTTCAGAGTTCGGAATATGATCATTACGATCAGTTTGTACGGCCTAATGGTGATATTTATCGTACAGAATTTCTTCATGAAGAAATGGAACATCTTGCATTGAAATATACCTCTGATGATGTCATAGCTGGACAATTACTGAATAACTGCTTTACCGTACCATCGGTTGCTGCCCATTTCGCTCAGGAAAAAAATTTATGGAAAACGACACGATCGGAATTCCTTGAAGATGTCAAGAAAAGCTGTATAGAATATGGTCACGGTGGGTTATGGAACACCAAATACAACCATAGTGATGTTATCTCAGTTGATATGGCTGCATGTTATCCTGGAAGTTTTCTTGGATATGGAGTATGTTCTAAGTACTTTAAGAGATTCGGACACCCTACACATGACATGACCAGGGTTGCGATAAACGGACATTTACCAGATGCTGACCTAACAGGATTTGCTCATGTAGAATTATTCAGATTTGCAGAAAATCTCCATCCGATTACTTATGCTTGGTTTGGAAGACATTTTTCAGAGCGATGTTGGGTTCCGATAGTACTATTGCGATATATGCTTGATGCTGGATTTTTAATATCGTTGAGAGTAACTGAAGCGATTATATCGTATAGTTCACAGAAGCAAGTTTGCTTACCAGAACCGAACAGATTTAATATCGATGATACCAGAAAAGAATTCCCTGATATTGATGAAGATCATATTATTAAAATAAATAAATGCAGGAATGAATACGATGAGAAATTTACAAAAGATCTCGGTAGAAAGATAATCGGTAAATTTACTCAAGGTGGTTCATACGATTATAAACGAGCGTGTACAAGATTGATTATGGATGACGCTGAACTAGATTTTATAATCGCTGATACAACGGAGAAAAATACGTTTATAAACCGATGTAATGCTTATTTATCAGATGGAACGAAACTAGGTACCGTTGTGAGCTACCTTGATGGCGACTCACCACAATTTACTCATTTAAGATCTTCGATGTTAGCTTATGTTTCGATAAACCTACTATCGATGATAAATAAATTTCCCCGTTACGCCGTCAGAGTCGCTACGGATTCATTTTATGTACATAAAAAAATATAAAGATTTATTAAAACTCGGTAATGGTGAATGGGGGACATGGAGAATAAAACAAGAAAATATATTTAGTTATTCTGAATCTGCAGATATTGAAATTGTGGAGATATATTACAAAAATAATAATCAAATATTCAAGTCATCTGCACCATCTGTGTATGATCCTGTATCTAGACATAAGACTGTTTATCTTAATGGGTGTGGAGGGTCAGGTAAAACAACTCGTGTAATTAATTTATTTATAAATAATACATCAGATATAATTGTTTTGACACCTACACATAAACTTGCTAGAGAAATAAAAGAACGAGGAGTAAAATCATGTACATATCACAGTTTCTTTAGATGGTGCGCAGACACATGGACTCCATCGCGGATGGGTGAAAAATATGTACCTAAATATATTATATGGGACGAGATATGCACGGTGTCGTTAGAAACACTAAAAACATTTCTTGATTGGTTGTTATTGAAGAATACTGCTGTGATTATGTGCGGCGATCATGGTCAACCACCATCCTTTGTTGGAGAGTCTCCACATGAATGGCTGAAGAATAACGTAGATTATTATGAAGAAATAAATGATGACCATAGAGCTATTGATGAACCACTGAAGGAATTTAAAAAATTAATCAGACTTCAGCCAGACAGAGTACAATGTGAGATAATGCGAGGAGTAATTCCAGAGACTTCTATGAATGAATTTTGGACTTTATGGAATCCCGCTGATTTGATAGTCGCGAGTAGAAAGATAGTTCGTGATGAACTGCAAAAGAAATTATTTACGTTACATAAAGAAAAGTTTCCAACATTACCTGTACCTTTGTGCTATCGCCCAGCAGATACTCGACGACAGAATATTGAAGTTGAAATACCAGGTGCCTTGGTTCCACCAAGGGTACAGAATCTTGTCTTGAATGATATTATTTTAGTCGATATTAATGTCGTTGAGAATGCGCTGAGTATGAATAAATCGCCGTGGACGTTAGGATACGCTATAACGATTCACTCGTCACAGGGATTAACTATAACTGATACTAAAATCTGGATTGTAGATGATCGGATCGAGTGGTCAAATTTAGTCTATATCGCCGTATCTCGAGTCAGGAGAATATCTCAACTACATAGGGTTATTATGAATTTTATAGAAGATAATGATCAAACTGTTAATAATGACGTAATAAGAAAAAAACTATCTGGTTATAAGCAGTGTGACAAAAAAAATAATCGTGATTTTGATATTGATATTGAATTTATTATAAAACTAAAACAATTACAGAATAATAATTGCGCAAGTTGCAACTGTAATATGTCATGGCAGTATTCGAATCCAAGACAATTTACCGTAGACAGAATTAATAGTGATCTCGGTCACACACGTGAAAATGTAATGCTGACCTGTCTTGAGTGTAATCGACGTCGAGGCTCTGGACGTTTACAAAATTGAGCTTGGTGGTAATTGCGTATTCTCAGGAATTATTTGCAATTGTTCACGTACAAATCCGCGTTGAGGGGCTGTAGAATCTAGTCTGTATATTGGAGGTCTACCAGTGGATCTAACTACGCTAGAAATTTTATGTAGTCACGCTCCAGATAGGATCGGTTGCTCTTTTTTACCACCTTCAAGTTCGCCAGGTTCATATAAATATCTTACAGTTACATTACCTAATACTGGTTGAGAGAAAGATTCATGTCGTTGTATTGGTATATATATATTTTTTTGATCGCATTAGAAGGTTTCATGGAAGTTGCACGAGTAATTTCATTATTCAACGCAGCTATCACACTCGGTAATCTTGCAACCCATTCACGAGATCTATCTTTGAAGTCAGTAGATATTTCCTTTGCGTATTGATATCCGAATAACCGCTCGGCAAGTGTTCTATTAAATCGTTCAACGATTGCCTGATCACGATGAATTTCAGTATATCCTCGTCTGATTTTAACGTTACGTTTCTTCATCAACGATGATACTACTCCAAGAAATTCTTTACCAGGATCAACTTGTAATAACCGTGGCCATCGTAGACCGCCACGTTGATAAATGCGTTCAAACGCAGATGCAACTTCAGATGCTGTTTTTGTTGATAACGGCTCGGCTTCTTTATATCTACTAGCAATGTCAACGACAGTCAATGCGTATTTGTACGTGAGTGATTTTCGTCCACGTGTTTTAATGGTATCGTGTGGTAAAAACAGTATATCCGCTTGATGAACTTCATTAGGGACACTAACATCAAAATGCGCGTAATGAATTCTTTTAGGTGGACTTAGGAAGATTTGCCATATTGCCTGTCGTGCTAACCATGATGCAGCGACATTACGTGGAACTTTTGCTGCTTCGGCGAGTTTACTAAACGCTGCTTTACCTCTCCAAAATCCTCTCGGGGAATAATAAACAGATTCCATTATGATAGTTATATAATTAATTACCAGCCCCTAACACTAGTTTACCTTTCATAGCAGTTTTTACTAGAAAACTAGCTAATTTTTCTCTGAGAGATTTATTAGGTATAGAATTTAACGCGTGAATCAATTTCACATCCGCGAGATGTCGGTGTTGCAAATCCTTACTTTTATAAGCAACATCATGAACGTGACATGCTTGATCAATCTTATTTACTGGATACTCTCCGGGTCTTGGTTGATCTTGATCACCAAGTCGGATATCAAGTCGAGTTCCTGGGCCACAATAATTATATCCGGGTAAATGTTTCTCACCAGGGTATTTAGCCCACGGAGTTCCTGGTAATTTTCCTAATAAAGCGGCTATATCACCCCCACCTATCTTTGTTTGAATAAATTGATATATATTGGTGCCACATTTCACACACTTGCCTGTAAGTGCACGTCTTTTATTTTTTGTTGTTACTGTCGTTAATTCCGTAGTATCGGTAGGTGCTCTGCATCGAACACAATATAGACTCATATTATTTATTATATGGATATAATTGACTTTTCTGCGACACGAAAACAAGAACCAGTAAAGCATCATCCAGCGCTTCCGAATTCTATCAGAATGATTATAATAGGCCCATCTGGAAGTGGGAAGACGCAATTACTGCTTAATCTAATAATGCGATGGCTGAAGTGGGGTAAATTATATTTAGTAGCGCCATCTGTAGATGATCAGCGATGTTACGAAGTACTTAAAGATTTTAATGAAAACGCAAAATCGTTACATGAAGACAATGTCATAGATTTTATTACTGATATTGATGAAGCGCCATCCGTAGATGATCTCAGGGCCACTGGCCCTCATGGATTCATTAATAATTTAGTAGTGTATGATGATGTTATGCTGGACAAACAATCAAATCCAGCTAGAATATTTTCACGAGGTAGACATAAAAATACAGACGTGATTTATGTTACACAGAGATATACACAAATTCCAAAAGTAATCAGAGACAACTGTAATATTTTAGTTGTATTTAATGGCGTAGATAATCATACGCTGCAGAATATTTATTATACTTAGTGTTCTGAGGACATGGACATGAACAAATTTAAAAATTTCTTTTCAAAAGCACAAGCTGCTCCCTTTGGTTTTGTAACAATAAATTTACATGATCCTAGGTCAAGATATCGTAATGGACTTGATATAATTTTTGGATAAAAATCATAGCAGCAGAGAGGGTGAATGACATACGTATGTGACCAGATTGTGAAAAAATCTGGTCAATTAAAGAAGTTTTCATTATTAAAACAAAAACTTCTTTTTTTTTTCAGGGAACCCTTAATTTTCAAAAATAAGGTCTCTACAAAGTTGTAGGGTTCACCCTCTCTGCTGCTTGGGGGATGGAATTACATGCCATAACTCTTTATATTGGCTAGTACTCTATTTTCCTCTCCAAATAATGTATCCTCAAACTTATCTATTCACATTTCAAAACTCCTTACAAAATTGTATGAAGACATTTTTCTCTTTTGAATTTTGTCATTCAAGCACAATGCTTTACTGGTGGAAGAGAAATCAGAGTGCTGTGTATGTAAATAGAAACTTTAACTGTACTGTACTTATCACAAGCAAAAGAGAAATCAGAGTGCTGTGTATGTAAATAGAAACTTTAACTGTACTGAACTTATCACGAGCAAAAGGGAAATCAGAGTGCTGTATATGTAGATAGAAAATTTAACTGTACTGTACTTATCACAAGCAAAAGGGATATGAGAGTGCTGTGCATGTACATAGAAACTTTAACTGTACTGTACTTATCACAAACAAAAGGGAAATGAGCGCTGTGTATGTAAATATAAACTTTAACTGTAATGTACTTATCACAAGCAAAAGGAAAATGAGAGTGCTGTGTATGTATATAGAAACTTTAATGTACTGTTCTATCACAAGCAAAAAAGAAATGAGAGTGCTGTGTATGTACATAAAATAATTAAATAATAAAATAAAATAGAGACACAGTCATGCATATAATTATGTTGTTATAAAGGATATACAATTTATCAATTTAAAAAAAATTATACAATTTTATATAGTGCATTGGTATTAAGGCCATTAGGATACAAAGTATCTAATTTATGAATCCAGTAAGTTTCTTTTATGAGCCTATTCATGTCTCCATGCACGATATCTATTGGCATGAAAGAAAAATCGAGTAGAGAGTGATTATTGGTATTAAAATGTGTTGAAATATTAGAGGAAAACTGAGGATCTCTATAATTTTTTATATGAAAGCGATGATTATTCATTCTCTTAGAAACTTGTTGAAGTGTTTGTCCAACATATTGCATATTACATTTTTTACAGGTTATCAAATAGATCAATCAGTTAATACGCAGTTAGTGTTATAACATAGAGAAAATACCTCTTTAGTATTAGCGCTACTGAAAGAAGAACTTTCTCTTATGTTTGCACATTGAGACCACCGGTGTCTATTACATTTAGATGACGAGAATTGTCTTTTTTTAGTTTCTGTTTGTTTAGTTCTAATTAGAAAATCTTGCAAATTCTTGGGTCTTCTATAAGCAAGAATTGGTTTATTATTGTAAAGTGATTTTACGCTGTTTTTATTTGATAAATTTAGGAGACTCCAATATTTATTAATTATAAGGCCTATATTAGGTAATGAAGGATTATATTGTATTGTAAAAGGAATTATATTTTTCTCTATTGTACAATTGAATTTGATACTTTCCCTCTTAACATACGTACGCCTCAGTTCTACGTATTACCCAAAACTCATAAAAATCCTGACCATAATTTACCTTTAAATTATCCAGGACGACCCATTATATCAGGTTGTAATTCATATACTGAAAACCTATCCAAATTTATTGATAGTGTTTTACAACCTTTAATGAACTCATTTCCGTCATACATTAAAGATACTACTGATTTCATTAAAAAGTTGAAGTCTATTCCACAGCTATCTGATAACTTAATCCTGATATCATTAGACGTAACATCACTATATAGCAACATTCCACATACAGATGGCATAGAAGCTTGTAAATATTTTCTTGATAACAATCCTAATAATAGCACGCTATCTAGTGAAGATATTTGTAAAATAATAAAACTTATCTTGGAAAATAATTATTTTCAATTCAATAATACAAATTACATCCAAGTAATGGGTACAACAGTGGGTAGTCCTATGGCTCCTTCGTACGCTTCTCTTTTCATGGGTAAATTAGAAAAATATTTCCTTCAAAAAGAAAAGTTTAATCCATCTGTTTGGTTTAGATTTTTAGATGACATATTTAGGATATGGAACCATTCAACTGAAGAACTGGAAAAATTCATTGATCGCCTAAATCATTTTCATCCGAGAATTAAATTTACTTATACTGCATCTAGTACGCATGTTTCATTTTTAGATGTAAATATAATTAAAACTATTGACAATATTATCTCTACAAATATTCATGTCAAGGAAACTAATATCCACCAGTATGTGGAATATTCTTCATGTCATCCCATGTCATGTAAAAACGGTATACCATATAGCCAGGCCAAAAGATACGGATGCATTATTTCAGATGATTGTCAATTACAAAATTTGTTGAATGATTTAAAAACATATTTCCAAAACAGAAATTATCCTAAACATATCACTGATTCTGCGCTGAACAAAGCCCGTAATCTTACTCAACATGAGGCTTTAAACACAGCAAATCGTACAATAGAGAAAAATATAATTCCTTTTACAATACAATATAATCCTTCATTACCTAATATAGGCCTTATAATTAATAAATATTGGAGTCTCCTAAATTTATCAAATAAAAACAGCGTAAAATCACTTTACAACAATAAACCAATTCTTGCTTATAGAAGACCCAAGAATTTGCAAGATTTTCTAATTAGAACTAAACAAACAGAAACTAAAAAAAGACAGTTCTCGTCATCTAAATGTAATAGACACCGGTGGTCTCAATGTGCAAACATAAGAGAAAGTTCTTCTTTCAGTAGCGCTAATACTAAAGAGGTATTTTCTTTACGTTATAACATTAACTGCGTATCAACTGATGTGATCTATTTTGATAACCTGTAAAAAATGTAATATGCAATATGTTGGACAAACACTTCAACAAGTTTCTAAGAGAATGATTTGTGTGTGTGTGTGTGATTTAGATTTTTAACGTAGCTTTAACAATTTTTCAGTCATATCGCTACGATGTCTGCAGTGTGACAGTTTATAGTGATGTCTAGCACTGGGGCATCATGACGCAGACATGTGGCATGATGTCCCATCCAGTCACATTATCCTGACACCAGGCCGACCAGTCCTAACACTAACCTCTTAGTGCTGAGCGCCAAGCGAGGCAGCTGCTAGTACCATTTTTTAAAGTCTTTGGTATGACCCGGCCGGGGATCGAACGCGCGATCTCCCGCATCCGAGGCGGACGCTCTAACCACTAGACCACCGGAGCGGTTTCTAAGAGAATGAATAATCATCGCTTTCATATAAAAAAAATTATAGAGATCCTCAGTTTTCCTCTGATATTTCAACACATTTTAATACCAATAATCACTCTCTACTCGATTTTTCTTTCATGCCAATAGATATTGTGCATGGAGACATGAATAGGCTCATAAAAGAAACTTACTGGATTCATAAATTAGATACTTTGTATCCTAATGGCCTTAATACCAATGCACTATATAAAATTGTATAATTTCTTTTAAATTGATAAATTGTATATCCTTTATAACAACATAATTATATGTATGACTGTTTGTCTCTATTTTATTTTATTATTTTACTGATTCAGGTTTTATTATAATTGTTATGATGATGCATATCATTTATGACGTTACGTAATGACGTAATTGTTATTTTAAAATATAAAGACGTCATCCGTTTCTTTCAAAACATTTTGGGGGCCCCGAGTGGCCGAGTGGTCTAAAGCGCTCTCCGTTACGGATCACTGCCATCTCACCTCTGTCTGCGTGGGTTCGAGTCTCGGATTCGGCCAATGTGGGTATGTGAGAAAGCTTGCCAGTAGCTTCTCGTGGGTCGGTGGTTCTTTCCGGGGTTACCCGGGTTCTTCCTCCACCATTAATACTGGCCGCCATGTATAGCCTATCGTGTGCTGAAAAATGGCGTTAAACCCTACAACAACAACAACAATAAAATATTTTGTGCCTGAAGAAGCATGTATTAAATGCGAAACTAGTTGCACAGAATTATCGGCGTTTGTGTTGTTTTTTTTATCCCAATTCTGTGTATGTACATAGAAACTTTAACTGTACTGTACTTATCACAAGCAAAAGGTAAATGAGAGTGCTGTGTATGTAAATAGAAACTTTAACTGTACTTAACTAATCACAAGCAAAAGAGAAACCAGTGTTGTATATGTAAATAGAAACTTTTTTAACTGTACTGTACTTATCACAAGCAAAAAAGAAATGAGAGTGCTGTGCATGTACATAGAAACTTTAACTGTACTGTACTTATCACAAGCAAAAGAAAAATGAGAGTTCTGTGTATGTATACAGAAACTAACTGTACTTATCACAAGCAGAAGAAGCACACATACAATGCTACTGAGTAAAGATTTTCTGTCGACAATGAAGCCACAAAAAATAATTTCCGAGATCGATTTCAAGCCCACCTGCTCAGACTAGTGAGGACTGTTTATGATCATTGTATGTAGTCTATAATTTGTAATGCATTTTGTGGTCTTCAAGAAACCACCAAAGATCGCACTAACAAGGAAAACCATTAGTGGCGTTGATAGACCGCGTCTGGTAAGTAGGGCGTATAATCTAGGCATATTAGTGGATTGATACCATGCTGATGTACAACTGTCAGCGTGGCGCTTGTTGCAGTTGCTATCCGCACTATTTCTCTGACAGGTTGCAAACCTTTTGAAGTTTATATTCAAAGCCGCTTAGCTTGTCATTTTCATGCTTCCCATGCCCTTTTCAGGAGTCATCACGATTTAAATGAAAGGAAAATATCAAGAATACATTGACCATAGGTCCATAACTTATAATGAGGTGGTTGGAACAGGGCAACTAAGCATTCCTCTGAAACTGAAACCCTAAATACTACCGCGGTTCCTAAATTCTGTGAAGAGATTTCAACTAACGAGTTTCTATATAACTTCTGCCAAAAGGCATGTGAACACTGTCGTTTGTGTTATATAAAGTAGGCTGGGGACATTTATTAGTTTCGGAACAGACGCGTAGCCTTTAAAACAAACTGTGGCCTGCGACCATGCTTTATCCGCTTATTTACAACATAGAGTGTGGCTTTTAAAATCGCTTAAGAATGGTCACGATATGGAGGAAGTTGTATATGCCTGCTCTACAGATATTAAACTTTGCGCTCAGCTATGAAATCCTAGAACCTTACCGAACCCTCATTGTAATGTATCCAAATTTGTTTGTGAGTTTTGTTTGTTTTTTTTTTTTTTTTGTTGGGGTTTTGGGGGCTTTCTATCAACGGTGTCTCTTGTGGTCGCAGGTATTTTTTGCATGGATTTATTGCAGCCTATTAAAGGTCTGCCAGCAAGACCAGCTAGGTTTTTCAAAGGTCTGCCAGCAAGACAAGTCACGTTTTCAAAGGTCTGCCAGCAAGACCTGTCAAGCTTTTCAAAGGTATGCCAGCAAGACCAGTCAGGATTTTTAAAGATCTGTCAGCAAGACCAGTAAAGTATTTTTTCCAAAATCTGCCAGCAAGACCAGTTAGGTTTTTTAAAAGTCTGCCGGCAAGACCAGTATGGTTTTTCAAAGATCTGCCTGTAGACCAGTCAGGTTTTTCAAAGGTCTGCCAGAAAAACCAGTCAGGTTTTTCAAAGGTCTGCCAGAAAAAACCAATCAGGTTATTCGAAGGTCTGCCAGCAAAACCAGTCTGGTTTTTCAAAAGTCTGCCAGCAAAGGCCAGCCAAGTTTTTCAAAGGTCTGCCATCAAGACCAGTTATTTTTTCAAAGATCTGCCGCCAGTCAAGTTTTTCAAAGCTCGATGTGATAAAGAAAAGAAATAAAATAAGTTTAAACGTAAAACGAGAGGGAAGAGTAGCCGTTTAGTGCTAAAAGACAAAACGACTAATGTAGTGATAAAAAAATATTTTAAAAATTTACGTGAAAGACTATACTGAGATCCATTCATACATCAAATTCTACATGGATGAATCTCTGTAGCCGGGTATGAATCACATTTCATTGTGCATATATATTGCCAGACGGTTATAATTTCACATTTCATCATAGCTAGTCTTGGTTTTTTCTAATTTATGAATATGTCATCTATAAACAAATAAATGAGATGATGTGCTCATCCTGACTTAAACAGACTTGTAGTCCTTGACGAAACTAAGATTTCTAATAAAACACCGTAGTTCACGTGTTCGCATTTTCAGAACGACAGTGATCACTCCGTGACGAAAGAAAATATTTAACGTAGCAACTGACAACAGAACAAAAGTGCTTTACACATTCGTTCCGCCCTCCATCCTTCTTTCGCAACATCTTTACTGGCCGCAGCGTGATATCGTGGGACAAACAATGAACCAATAACCAGTGAAAGAGTCTAATTTTACTGCTTCTAACTGACGAATTGCCAGCTCACACCTTAAAAGCACGTCTCTGAAAAGCCAATTTTCTGCATAGTGACCACGAAGCCCTGACTTAATTAATTTCTTTCAAAATTCCTTCCTGAGGGATCAACCTTTTGGATTTGCACAAGAAAGTAAGGGAGGCCCTATTTCGAAATTAATTTGTTTTCTTCTAGGTTCGTTATCATGGAATTCTGCACAAGGGAATGAGATGGGTCTTCACTGAGTCCTTCAAATTTCGCTTTCGGCGAATGCTTGAAATGAATACTGTAGTTGTTTAATGGTTCGTTATTGTGCACTTGGACGACATATACGAAGCTATCGAATAGCTTCAGGTCCAGGTTCACTTGATCCTAAGAATTTCACTTTCGCTAAACGCTTGAATATTGAATCCATTTGTTATTGAATGTATAATTTAGTGTGCTTAGGAAATAAACTCATATATCCAACAGCATGGGGATACTATTTCTTCCTAGGTCAATGTGTACACTCGAAATAACTGCTTAACACTTAATTTATGAGCAGAAAGTACAAATCCTTTTCAGACTTGGCATGCTTTCCTTATCTAGGTGATCATCCAACATGAATTGTTCATATGAAACAATGTAACATTTTACAGCTGGAGCTATCTTATCGGAAAAAATAGATCTAGGAAAATTCAAAGCCGTCTCTTCATAATAAATTGTGATACAAGCAACAATTAACTTCATTATTTGCTCAGCTGATACTATTGTTGAAAGTGACATGGACGAGTTGTGCTTGTTAGTTACCTGTCTGCAATCTTCATTAGACACGTATATGATTTTCCTTCCCTGCGCGCCATTGTGATTTATCACTTGTGCATTTAAGTGTGTGTGTGTGTGTGTGTGTGTGTGTGTGTGTGTGTGTGTGTGTGTGATTTTGATTGTTAACGTAGCTTTAACAATTTTTCAGTCATATCGCTATGATGTCTGCAGTGTGGCAGTATATAGTGGTGTCTAGCACTGGGGCATCATGCCGCAGACATGTAACATGATGTCCCATCCAGTCACATTATCCTGACTCCAGGCCGACCTAGCGAGGCAGCTGTTAGTAACATTTTTATGTCTTTGGTACGACTCAGCCGGGGTTCAACACCGCAGCCTCTCGCATCCGAGGCGGACGCTCTAACCACAAGGCCACCGGAGCGGTCCCATGTGCATTTCAAGTCTTGGTAGTAGAAATAATGTTTTAGCACATATAGGTCATATAAGAGACTTGAGAAGGAAATCAATTTTATATTTTGAGCAAGCACTTTTGGGAATATATGTCAATAATATTGTTGCCGTTCTAAATCTGCCTTTAGTCGTGCGCTGATAATATATGTTTATTTAATGGGTCTTATTTATCGTTCATAAAAATACTCATTCTTTGTGAATACCGTATGTACTCGCTTATAAAACGAGTCAACTGCAAATTGCACAGACCCAAATCTGAGCCGGCAGTTCTGGGTCTGTGCAGTTTGTTTGGAGTATTCAGTAGAACAAACAAGACAGACCCTGATGTGCAATCGCATTATGATACGGCAGACCAGGATCTTTGCTGTTTGCAGCTCGACCCGACTTATAAGCGAGTACATACGGTATATGATTGCCATGTACTAAAACTCCAGAATGTTTTGGCTATATCCAGTGATTTTATTTAATAACACTACGCTCAGAACATAAAACGAATTTGATATAATCAAAATGTAATGCTTATTTAATGGAGGGTGAAGCGGTAAATGTTCACCAAACTGTGACTGTCTTCTATGTAAAAAGTTAGCACCAGAAAATACGATTGAAAAATTTTATAGCTACAGGTAAGACAGGAGTTTCTGAAGTGTGGACTATACGTAGGTTCACAAGAGTTTCGAGTCAAAGGTCACACAAATTACGTTTCATTAACCGTAGGGGAGATACCTATCCGAATACTCAAATAGATCCCCACCACCAAATTTACATTTTTAATGCAATATTTTGGATAGACTTAACACATTATATGAATATGGAAAACTCCAAAAATGTACGTTTTAAATCCGAAGAACGAGTTTGCTTTGCTCAGCTGGATATTAAGCCATGGGAGAAGGTAACAATGTCGACGCACACGGAGTTGAGTTTTCCACTTGGTCAGTACGTCTTGGCGACGCCGGTGTGAGGGAAAATAATGATTGAAAATACGTAAAACTTGACTAAAATAATATTTTTGGCTATTAAGTTTTGATTATGATGAGAATAAACCCTTGATACCATTGTGTTGACCACATGTTTCGCAACATTTGAATAATTCAAGAAAACTTTATTACAAATTTGAACCTTTATGTGCATAATAAACACAAAAGTACGAATTTTAAAATTTTTATTTTTATAAAGACTACAGAGTAAATTATTGTTGTATATTCTTGTTTTATGAATACAAAACGTTATATCACAGCATATGATGTTTTAGGATTCACTGAAACATTGCCAAACTTACTTGTTAATAGTATTATTTTAAGGTTTTACTCACAAGAAAGAAGCAACCCATCCTCCGTATTAAGACTATACAGACCCATTCGGAACGCGGTGGAAAAACACAGTTTTTCCGTGCAGTTAAGCATAAGTTTGAATCTTTTATCCAGATTCCACGTAGAAAAGCTGGGGTTCTGTTACATACCAATAGGAAGAGAAGCATGCACCTGGCATGACTTTGCCAAATGTCAGATTTGTATTTATACTTATTAACTAAATTAATAAAACACCTGTTCTAATTTTTATTGCTTTTATTATGTGATATCAACAAGATTGTGGCCACCAACATCGGGAATCAATAAATTTGTTTTGAATATCCGCTTAATACTTAGTTGAAACGAATTGAACACGATACCATAAGCACTAAATGATGCATGTGTCAGCGTTTTCAAATAATACCTCTTTGTGCCCATGTAATTTTATACATTTGGGTTATACGAAATTTGCTCTAAAGGGAGCGAATCATTACAAGCACTTCTTTTGTAATTTTGTCTGTATTTTAAACGTTGCCTACAGAGAGAGACCAAATACAAACTGCATTTCTGCAAATGACAATGTATCAGATTAACTTAGTCTTTATTCAAGGTTGGATTTAGAATATTTGCAGGTTTTAACTTCTTTTTTAAAAAAATTAATTAAGCTGATAAACGGTGAGATTGAACAAATAACATTGTTTTCAAGTTGGGTGAAGATAGACCCATGCCATTAATAATGAATAAATCCTTTGGGAGTATATATACTTGGCAAATTTATGTACGACCTGCAAAATGGAGGTACTAGCAGCGGGGTTTTAAAATGCTCCCAGTTTTTGATTATAAGTCTATTCTTCTCCTCTATGGACAGTTTATCTTACTTGTTGTGCGTGTTCCTGTTATATTGAGGCCCCCCCCCCCCCGTGTCCTTCATCATACATGCCATACAGTATACGGGCATCTCATAACTGATTTATTAGTATCAGTGGGGAAATCGTTGACAGGTTTCGAATGCAGTTTGTATGTAGTCGTTTGAAGCTACCTCCAAGGTGCAATGACAGAATTTAAGGCGGAGTTCAAGGATTATATTGGTCATATATGTCAAATTTTAAGTGCTTGTCCATTAATAATAATAATACGTATAAATAATTGGATAAAGTTTAATTTTCACAGGTTCTGTGCTTCTGGGAAGGTATTTCATCGAAAAGGCTTAAATTTACCTTAAATCTGATAATACAGGGGAGGCGCGGTAGTTTAGTGGTAGAGCAGCAGACTCATAATTTACGTGTAGCGAAATCGATACCCACACAGGCCAGCCAGAATCCGCTGCCTTGTTGTGTTCTTGGGAAAGCCACTTAGCTCCCATTTCCTAGGCATGATATAGCCCATAATGTCTTTAAATGCTGTTAAAACCAATAAAACATGCATTCGTCGAATTTTCCACTAAGAATCGGAGCTGCGGTGGCTCAGTGGTCTGCATGCCAGACTCACGACCGAAAGGGTACGAGTTTGAATCCTACCATCGGATCAGGCTGAGTCATCTATCGCTGTGTGCATCTATCGCTATGTGTCCTTGGGCAAGACACTGTACTTCGATTGCCTCGGCACTAAATAACCAACTTGTGTTGCTATGTCGTAAAGCACCAAACCAATCCAAATCCACTACAAATCATTGCTCTCCATTGCCTTTTACCTACCTTAAATGAAGACTTCCATCCTGCCACGTGACCAAAATACAAGATACAAACTTATTTTAAAGGAAAGGCATGCCACCTTCATAAACATATTTTTGTACACAAAGCAAACATGTTATATTGACCGTTCTTAAGATCATCAACAACAATCCAGATCTTTCCGATTGTTTTGCTCTTACTGCAGCAACTTTGGCCTTCCGAATGCCTCTGATATGGTCCCTACGCAGAGATATTTAAGATTGCTCGATAATGTCACTGGCTTATTGAATAACATCGGTCACTATGTTTCTGCACAACCGAGCTGCAGAGAATCTACGATTGTTTTAAACCTGAGAACTGAGGTTTTATAACGGAATTTAAAGGTTCAGAAAATTCTTCATGCTATAATTATTTTTGACCATTTATAAATGAATATGTACGACCACTTCAAATGGAAAATAGTGTGGTTAATATGCATCTAGCACTTGCATGCTACTTCTGATTTTGCATGCTATGCTGCTTCTTTTAGGATTTTGCCATGAACAGTGCGTGAGTCAATCAAGTATTCTGGAGGTATTTTTATTCACTCTTGTTTTCAAATACCCATGAAAGGATATGCGAGAAAGCTTGCCAGAACCTTCCCTTGGGTCGGTGGTTCTTCCCTCCGCCAAACAAATTGCTGCCTATCATGTGCTGAAAAATGGCGTTAAAAACGAAAACATCCCAAACAAACTATTCCATTCATAGACTCGGCATGGTCACGGATAGGTCACTCCTCCTCCTCAAAGAGACCAACCAAATGCACATGCCAGGAAACAGTTAGGAATTTGTAAAGACTTTATATTGATATCCCTTATAAAGTTCAATCAGTGAGACGAAGTGTTTTCTCTAAATAAATCCCTTACTTCAGGGATGAAGGAGATGACACGTACTTGGCACGTAAACAAATCTCCAAGCACCAAGACGTATTGTTTGTCCAAAACATTATCCATGCTCCAGGGGATAGTTCTTATGTTCAAGCCATTTCTAGCAGCTATATTAATTGTCTACTCCAGACAGTTGACTAATCCACACTAATTAGTGCTGCTACAAATGTGGGGCCATTAATGGCCTCATCAGGGGAATGATAAATTTAAACATGGTTTGGTCACTCTCGTGTTCAATTAGTTGGACGTTCGCACCATTTGCGGACTATGTTTTCATGGCCCAAAATAATTTGTTAACGTCGTTTTTGACACATTCATGGAGGAAAATGAAGAATATCAAGGCAGAAAGAATGAGAGCATCTGGTTAAAAAAGCCAACTAGTGGGATAATAAATACAGTGTACGAATGCTATTTCAATTCATGTTAAAGTTTTCAGGTCGAAATCAAATGAATATTGTTTTAATAACTGAGTGTTCTACATTATTCAAATGTAATATTTGCTGCACTTGTATTCGGTTTGTCGGGTTGGGGACTGATCTGGTGAGCCTGAATAAACATCTGTAATAGGAATTTGTATCAGGATAGGAATGTACTGATACAGTGACTACGTAAATTGTATCAGCACAAGAATGTAAGGATGCGGTGAATACGTAAGTTGTATCAGCGCATGAATGTAAGGATACGATGAATACATAAATTGTATCAGCACAAGCATGTAATAATACAATGAATACCTATAGGAAATACAGATTTTTCGTGACGATATGTGGTACGTAAAGCCTATGTCGTAATACGCACGACGTAATTTGTGCCTTTAAGATAATCGTGTAATCTTATAAATTAACGAATACTTGAAGTTGGACAATATCTACGATTTATTGGATGGTCAAGCTCCTCTATTATTGATTTTCTCCCGAATTTTGTCATATTATAGCTAGTGTTTTTTTTTTGTTTTTTTTTGTTTATTTTTATGGGGGTGTTGGTGTTTGTGATTTACGTCACACCAACACTTAGAGGGTATATTGTACCATGGTAGCCAAACTTGGCTGATCTGATGATGGGAATCGAATCCACACTCTTCTGGTACGGAATCCAATGCTTTAATCACTGAGCTACGGCGGTTCCCAGGCTAGTGTTTGCAATGATAACACTCTTTGTGTTTATTACTGAGTGTTTTAATATACGAACGTAACACTAATAATCTGTCATGAAAAGATAACACATTATATGTTGCTAACATTACAGCTGGTTCATGTTATGTATCGGAATACCTGTCGTATCGTGATCTGCGTATCATGATGCCCATCATATCGAAAGAACAGTGACGATACACATCTCATTAGCATACAAAGTCTATTATATTTAACTCTGGCTGAAATCTGTGGACATCTGATACTTAAATTAACCAGTTCAGATGTCCAGCGATGCAATATATTTTTATGGAAGGATGAAAACAATATTGAAACATCTGGATCAAAATCTGCAATTTAAGACTAGGGACTTGCGGAGAAAATATGTTTGTATCTCATGTTTTGGAACATTCTGATAGACTTAAAATAATGTTGACTGGTATTGATTTATTGCCTTTAAAAACCTTATTCTGAAAGACTTAAAAGTGTTGACTGGTATTGTCTGCCTTTAAAACCCTATTCCGAAAGACTTAAAAGTGCTGACTTATTCTGAAAGACTTAAAAGTGTTCACTGGTATTTATTTATTGCCTTGAGTTATTCTGAAAGACTTAAAAGTGTAGACTGGTATTGTCTGCCTTTAAAACCCTGTTCTGAAAGACTTAAAAGTGTTGACTGGTACTGATCTATTGCCTTTAGAAACCTTATTCCGAAAGACTTAAAAGTGTTGACTTATTCTGAAAGACTTAAAAGTGTTGACTGGTATTGTCTGCCTTTAATACCCTATTCTGAAAAACTTAAAAGGGTTGACTGGTACTGATCTATTGCCTTTAGAAACCTTATTCTGAAAGACTTAAAAGTGTTCACTGGTATTTATGTATTGCCTTTAAAACCCTATTCTGACAAACTTAAAAGGGTTGACTGGTACGGATCTATTGTCTTTAAAAACGCTATTCTGATAGACTTAAAAGTGTTGACTGGTACTGATCTATTTATTGCCTTTAAAAACCCTAGTCTGACAAACTTAAAAGGGTTGACTGGTACGGATCTATTTTCTTTAAAAACGCTAATCTGATAGACTTAAAAGTGTTGACTGGTACTGATCTATTTATTGCCTTTAAAAACCCTAGTCTGACAAACTTAAAAGGGTTGACTTATTCTGAAAGACTTAAAAGTGTTGACTGGTACTGATGTATTGCCTTTTGAAACCCTTTTCTGAAAGACTTAAAAGTGTTGAGTTATTCTGAAAGATTTAAAATGTTGACTGGTATTGATCTATTGCCTTTAAAAACCCTGTTCTGAAAGAATTAAAAGTGTTGACTGGTACTGGTTTAATGCCTTTAAAACCCTATTCTGAAAGACTTAAAAGTGTTGAGTTATTCTGAAAGACTTAAAAGTGCTGATTGGTACGCATCTATTGCCTTTAAAATCATACCTGAATCCTAAGTTTTAGCAGTGAGAAGACACTGTAATATATTTAGCCACAAGACTTCGCTTGAATTAATCGCGAGGATTTGTTAAATGGATGTTATTTTTAGGTCACAGGTGAAATGTATTGATTGGCTTGAACAATCAAAATATATTGCAAGAAAAATAAGAATTAATTACGTAATTTCTAATGCTTGTATGTGCTACAGTTTGGATGGAAGATTTTTTATGAAAATCTGTCTCGTACGATACAATGAGGAAAGCTACGGTACTTAGATGATACAAACAAATCTATAAAACAGATACTGCACGTGCAGCGGAAGGATATACGAGATTCTGACTTTGTAAAATCCTGTGCAATATCAATATGTCAGAAAATCGCTTATGCTGTAAAGAAAGATAATCCTAAATTGCTGGGTAAGTGAAACAATCGGAACTTTGGAAGCAGTAAAAACCAGTATATGCCAGCAAAACTACGATACAACTTTGCCCGAAAAGAAGGACGAAGCAATCGCCAGATTACAAAGATCTCAAATTTAATATGATAAATGTCTCTAAATATTCTTACAGCCTTTAGAATAGAACGTAAACGACTTTTCAGTGGTACTTTTCTTTGTTCTTCATGCATACCTTTGCTCCATATGAAAGCTATTCAATTGTCTAACCCCAAAACAAATTTGTTTAATTCCATTGATAATTTACATACGGATCAGTCATCATCGATACCATGTGCAAAGGTAGTATTCACAACTATAAACACCAATATCTTACAAAAATGAAAACTGGCCATGCTAAGAAGTAATTCAAGAAAACTATGTCAAACTGATCAATAACGAAAAGAACTGATACCGCTGGATTCTTCGATTGGTTTTATGGAGAAAAGTTCAACACTTTAACTTTCAGCATATGCAAATAATTAATCTTTCGGTTCTTTTTGTTGCAAAAGATCACTGAAAACGGTATCATTATCACTGCAAATGAATTTATGAAACAATTTTTACATGTGGTTTTTATGTTGTGTATATTCCCGAGGTAACAATGCTGAATTCTGGCCGTTTTTAAGAGCTCAGGTTTGTCTGAAACTGAGGGTGATGCATCAAGAGGTTTCTTAGAAAAAATCAAAATAATCTCTGCCAAGCGAGTTGTTCCTAGATGGCTCCTATTATTATTACTGATAATCTCCTCCAACTATAAACCCTTTCTTAACACGAACTATTTAGCACTTGATCTATAATAAAGTCAGAAGTTTTGAGCGCTTATCTCGAACACCCAAACGCCCAAGTATGACAAGCTATGGGCGGTATATTACAGAGGAAAGCAGAGCAATCAAAGATAAGATGATTTTTCAAGTCCCATGGTTCTTACTTATTTTTTTTTTTTTTTTTTTTTTTTTTTTTTTAAATTTTATTTTACATTCTGGTAGCACTGTACTTTTTCCAAGCTGTAGGCCTCAGAATCGGATTTCGAACTTCTAGCTCGAAATATGTAGCAAATATAGGTTCTGGTAGTCCCTAAAGATTGAATTTAAAATATATAAAGCATTAAACATGATAAATAATACAATTAAAATATTACACGTGGTCTTACCTTAGGTTCTAACTCCCCAACTCTCTGAGAAATTGGATCATTTTGCATTACTTCACCACGGCATATGTCACCTCGTCTAGTCCTTCTGAATACCATATCATCTTTATTTAGGTACACTGTCTTCCCAATTTTCACTGTCAACTCATTTGTCCGCACTAGAATCTGTCCCCAAACTGTGACCGGGAGGGTGATAAGGAAATATAACTTTAAGACTAGGACTGTCATCCCCATTTTGCTCATCTCAAGCAATCTACGCTTGCCGGCGTTTTCCCATGAGACCCATAGATAACTTTCAAACCCAGGTCATACTGGGTGTGGCACATTAGAATGTAACATTCGTACAATCCAAGGAATAAATATAATCAAACTAGCTATTTATACATTTCAGCTTGAACTCATTTTCTGATGAACATCGAATCTACAAGATAAAAACTCTTCATATCTACTCATAATAATCCGAGTTAATTAATCAACTATTCTTTATCCAGTATACTGAAGAAAATAGTTCCAATAAAGCACGATATAATTAGACATTAAATCCAATATTTTAAGGTAAATCCTATACCGTCCCGCTTTTGTCCGTCTCTGTTTTCGTGTTGGTCCCTGTATTGTAAATTACCCCGTCTCGCCTGCCTTGCTTTTGTTAATTGCTGATCAAACGGTTTGACGCACACCTGTGAAAATAAAACAGACAGAATTAAATTCTGTTTAATTCAAATTTGTTTACTTTTAATTGCAGAGACATGACGGAATTTCGTGTCCCTGTCCTTGAATAGTTTTCTCAACACATTCTTCTGCGAAAGAAATATGGAGAAAACACTAAAGAAAATGTTTCTTTATGCCGAATCCATAGACGAAAATGTGAGAAAAATTATGTAAAGAATGTTTACACATAATTTACACTTACTGTAGGAGTTAACGCACAGATGTTGTAAATAAACAAACTGATAACTTTGTAACTACATTAGTTTCTGCCTTTCACTGAACGTGACGACACCATGGTAACAAACGTATTCACCTTAGGCAAAATACTCAGCAGTGTTCTCTATTTCTCAAATAAACCAGCACGATCGTATCCACTGATTGATTCCCAAATTACGAACATCTAATCACTTAAATTGAAGAACAGCGGAAGAAGTGTCATTTTTTATTTTCTATGAGACTGGAGGGGCAGGATTGGCAGACATAATTTTGATATTTTTTCAGTGAGCATTAGGCATTTAATTATGTTGCTTAAGGCAGATTTATTTTGAAATCTCTTTCAGTGATTAAACAATGATCTGTGATTGATTAAAACTGGAGGAAATATATTTTATGAAGTAGAAAGAAAGTAGGTCATCAGACGATTTACATACAAAGGAAATAAATAGCCATTGCAGGATATTGCTCGCCACCAACATTTTTTATATGAAGTTCCCGCCTATGCCTTCATCGACTCACCTTCAAAGTGAGGTCTTTTACCTTGAGCATTCAATGCGTATGATGAAACTGCGTGTATCTGCACTTCTGAACTGGAAACACTGGCATTTCAAGAATGTATTGTGCAAATAGCACGTGCAATACACATAATATCACAGAGTTTGTGCATTTAACAAACTTCGCTATGTCTCTGTAACATAAACAAAATATTTCTATCTGTTTATATATGTGTGAATTTATTCGCTTTCTTACAGAGTATGGGGCCCCGAGTGGCCAAGTGGTCTAAAGCGCTCACCGTTACGGATCACAGCCATCTCACCTCTGTCTGCGTGGGTTCTAATCTCGGGTTCGGCCAATGTGGGTATGTGAGAAAGCATGCCAGTAGCTTCTCGTGGGTCGTTGGTTCTTTCCGAGATTTTCTCCCGTTCTTCCTCCACTATTTATACTGGCCGTCATTTATAGCCTATATTGTGCTGAAAAATGGCGTTAAACCCTACAACAACAACAACAACAACAACATCGTATCAAATGTTCGTGCAGCACGTGTGCATTGAATATGCAAAACTACAATGCAATTGGTCAACAATGCACATATAGCAAAAACTGTTGCAAAGCTCCTATCTCTCGGTTTTACCTTCCATTTTTACGACACGTATCAGAAATATATATTTACATTTGTCCGCAGTTAAGGAATACAATCAGCAGCCAAAAGATATCATAAATAAATCAGCAAAATAAGCATGCAAATACATGTATTTGTTTTAATGAGATCTTTCTGTTGTTTATTCCTGCAGCTCGAAATATTTTCAAATACGAGTGAAACTTTAAAAAGAACACTTTGTTAGAAGATTCAGGAAATCGAAAAAAGCATAAATCGGCTCCGATGGCCTACTGGTTAGAGCGTATGCCTCGGATGCAGGAGGTCGCGGATTCTAGACTTCTAGAAATGATACTAGAAGCAGCCTCGCTATGCGCTCAGCCTTAAGAGGTTAGTGTTAGGACTAGTCGGTCTGGTATCAGGATAATGTGACTAGGTGGGACATCATGCTACATGTCTGCGGCATGACGCCCCAGTGCTAGACATCATTATAAACAGCCACACCGCAGACATCGTAGCGATATGACTGAAAATTTGTAAAGCTACATTAGAAACACACACACACACACACACACACACACACACACACACACACACACACACATAAATCCGCAACAAGGACAACAATCTGTATAATGCTTTAAAAAAATCCACACATGTGGTCAGCATTACCTTCGAATAAATGAAATTCCTACTTTTGAGATCGTACATTTTTATTGATCAACACAGGCCCAATTAAACACATGTACATTTTTATTGATGAACACAGGCCCATTTAAACACAAGTACATTTTTATTGATGAACACAGGCCCAATTAAACACAAGCACATTTTTATTGATGAAAACAGGCCCAATTAAACACAAGCACATTTTTATTGATGAACACAGGCCCAATTAAACTCGAGTAGACATTGAAATTAGAAATCAGCTCCACGAAAAAATATAATATACTTTCTGAGGATATCGATGCGATGTCCTTATCGAAAACACCGATGTAACGTACTTCTTGAGGATATCGATGTGATGTCCTTATCGAAAACGCCAATGTAACGTACTTCTTGAGCACATCGATGTGACGTCCTTATCGACAACACCGATGTAACGTACTTCTTGAGGACATCGACAAAACATGCTGTATATTTCAGGCTTCAAACACTGTTTACATGATAAAAGAGACAGTCAGAATTCTTATCGTCCTTTTTTTCCTGTCGCTAGTTTTCTTTCCTTCACTATTTTCCTCTTTGTATTGTATCCGTGTACATTTCGAATAATAATATACCCTCTAGGTACCCCGGAATGTTTTAAATTCTTTAAGGACGTATTAAGCAACTTAGCCATGCAAATGTGACAATTAACTAATGGGCACACCTGGGGCCAATAAAGTCTTTTTGATCAACCTTTTTCTCAGATGTGGCCATTTAACAGTTTTAATAGCATTTTCATTTAAAAATAGCTCTAAATTTTTTCCAGCACGACGGCCTCCATGTCGCCATGTTATAGATCATTCAATAGAATAGGCTGTTGTTTCGTAAGGCCCTGACATCAACAATTGAGCATTTTCAGCGATCATCTTAAGCTAGAAACGAGTTTCCTTTACTACGAGTCTGAAAAAAAACCATGCAATAAATCTCCATGCTACGAGTGTTGGGATCATTAACTCGTACGTCACCATGTACGTGTTCCATACAGATCATATTTTTTTTAGCAATACTATAATGTTTCGGCTTTATATCCGAAGAAATGAATATGTACATATGATATCTTGAAAATAATATTTCTTTTTTATTTCAACGTTTATTTTATGTCGGAAGGAAACAATAACAGTTTTTAAAGAAATAACTGCAGCAACGGATAGTTGTTTTTCAGCAGCACAGACAAACATATGCACATACAGGAAGTGACCATTACCTCTGTCCCCTGACAAAGAAGCTTTACTGCCGAAATTCTTATTTTAAATGGCAAACCTTACCGTCACGGAGTTACTTCCGGTACAGGAGACTACTTCACGATGCTTGAATATAGACAACAGTTAGAATTGGTACGAGTATGAAAAATGGTAAGTATAGATAGGAAAGAAACATGCTATATCGCGGTGCGGCAAGTCAGAGAAACCGGCCAAGCGCTTTGTAGAGCTTCGGATCCCCCTTTCAATCCGAATACAACCAAATTTCACACATAAAACATAACAAAAATATCTGTTCATATACGGTTAAAAACCCAGATTCAAAGAATACAATCTAGTGTATCCTAAAGTGCAAAAAAACTGTATACTTTAAATTATTTATAGACTGGAAAATCATATATTTCTATTTGGAAAGAACATTCTTGCGCGATTAGCTTGCCCACATGTGACCCGTTATTTAAATGACTGAAACGGGAAGAAACGGGACAAGCTATTGCAGAGAGTGCCACCTAAATTTTGTCCCGGATAACATTTATTGTACAGATATATCTAAAACGTAAAGATAACGTGATTTCAGAATGATGACTGAGCTGATAAGTATGTTGCGTTTAACGCACGTCAGCACAATAATGGCTATAAGTTGCCAGTAATGGCAAAGTTCAAAACATGTAAACCATACCAATCAAAAGTAAAAAAACCTGAGAAAGATACCTCCTTCAAACATGAAGAGGGGAATAGGTTTTAAATGTGCATATTAAATATATGAAGAAGGAGACGTATAAAACACAAAACCGCTGTGTTTGCAAAACTTTACATGGCTGTTTCTACAGGAATTAAACCTTTAAATTTATTATGTTTCAACTAGTTTATTTCAGCTTGTTGCGGATGCTTGAAAAATATTCTTTCAAAGGGCCAATTTTCTTTCCGTCTGCCATTGCTTCTGATTCACTTCAGCATCCTTGAAATGAGTGTCATGATGTTGATGATAGTCCAACAATAGTAAAAAACAGAATAAATAACGAATCACAGAAATCGAACGAGTTGGAACTAATAACATACTATCGTGCTCTTGGAATCGAGTTATTGGCACATTGGCCTCATTTCACCGTGCATAACGGAACTAAATTGCGATTACAATAAAGCTCACCCACAATACGCCGCCAGATCAGGGTCGTCTCTGCCCATTTTACTGATAATTTCCAGTATAAAAAAGTAAATGCTGAGCTGCCGGCGCATTATGCTGCTTGAAGTTACGTGCAAATTATAGGTAAGCAAATATGGTAATTGATGTAATCACGCTTCTTCAGTCAACTCCCGGCTATGTTTAGAAGTTTTCTTGTCTCTCGAAGCCACTCGTTTGCGAGCTGATTTGAAGAGAAGTTGACATTCAACATAGCATTCTTGCTTCCGCCAGCATGCCGTTACAAATTAGAATGCCAATCAAAGATGAAGAATGGATGCAAATACCATAAGGACCCAGCTGGAAGGCCATGGATCTACATTATCCCCTGATATAAAAGGGCTCGAGCACTTCTGGTGGAGGCAACATCATAGCACGACAAGCAGTCAAAACTTCTTTGATAAATATACCAAATTTGTTCTGTTGCTAATCATTCGACTATTTGTAACACTGAAAAAAATAGCTATCCTGACGAGAGGCAAAGATATGGTAAGACAAAAGTACATGTTTTATTCGCTAATTCTAAAGAAAATATTGACAGAAGGACATTAATCAAATTTTCTGCAATGTGTGTGTGTGTGTGTGTGTGTGTGTGTGTGTGTGTGTGTGTGTGAGAGAGAGAGAGAGAGAGAGAGATGTCAGATTATGTGTTTCCTGTCTTAAAGCGTTTTACTATAATACATAGAAAGTTTCTGAATCTCCACGCTGAAATTGGGGATATAAACTATATCCACTTGTGCTAGTAGATGTTGTCAACTAGTAGATGTTGTCAACGTTGAAAAAGCTATATAATCGGTATGCATGCTGCATTATATTAACAACGAAATAAAAATATTAACAAGTTACTGAATGTATATATTGATAGTTTTTGATAAATCTGTTCACCCGATAAAGATTTCTGCCCGTTTTATTCGTGTTCTGTTCAAGGTCATATGTGGCAATTCATCACAGATGGTTAGCTTCAAGACGCACCTGCCAAAGGTATGAAAACAGCTACGTAGTTCTAAATGGCACGTCAATCTGTTACAAGCAGCTGACATCACAATATCACATGCCCGAAACCAGCTCCCCATGCAAGAATATATTTCATCAACAGGTTTCTAATTTGCTTCATATAGATGGCAGTCTTACTACTGGCAACCATCTGGTTTTAATTGAGGATTTTCGCCATGGGTAGCTGACGGGACATACTGCAATAACTTAAAGTAATAAAATCACACCGAGTGTCAAAATAACTAAGATTACTCATATGACCTGTTCTGATACCGGATTCTATCATACTATATAAGAGACAAGATAAATATGTTCCAAAGACTTCGTTCCACACCTGACCCTCGATCTTAGTGTGCTATTCCCTGTCCATGAAGCCACTCGGCCATAATCTATGGCTCGTTTTACTCCTTATATACTGTTGTATTCATGATGTCATCGATGACCTTTCTGCGTTGCACCAAGCTGAAGTTACAGGCTCCGAAATGTAAGAATTGCGCGAATTTTGCCTGCCCTGATATAGTTAAAGCTCACCTACAAATTGAGGTACTAGGAGAGAGAGACAGTGTATGCGACTCTACGACACCGTACTTGTCGTCGTCGTCGTCGTCATGTTACAGTTACTATAGGCAACATATTTAGTACATATTCATCTGTATGAACTCTTTGGAAAATTTAAATATCATTCAGTTAAAGATCAATGGAATATAAATAATTCCAGTGTCATTAATACTTACCACACATACAGTACATTAACAGGTAAGGACATATATTATGAATGATATAAATAAGCATAATTAGACCATAGAGTAACCGTTACAAAAGCTACTTCAGCACTTTTTACAGTTACCACTCTATGATCTTAAAGTAACAGAAAGAAGCGAAACCAACAAGTTAAATACAATTCAACAAACAATTTATTTCTCTAGAATAGAAAGCAAAAATCCCAAAGAAACTTAAAACCCAATTAATCCTAAATGTTCTATCACAAGTCCAAAAGTATAGAATGTTCCGAATGAATGACAACAATTTTGAAAGTGTTGATGTAAAATAGTACATATTGTGTTGATGTACCAACTGTCTTGATATATCACAATGATATAATACAGAATGTCTTTGAATGAATTTACAATAATCGCAATTTGTATTTTAGTCCAAAAAGTCAAGTTGTATTCTGTACTTCCAATGAATAATTTAAATAAATTATTCCTCTCAAATTATATCTGAACATAACTAAAACATTTGGTCATAGATTTCCAGACACTCATATGAAACAGGAACGAACAATTGTTTACCTAATCTCTTTCCATACAAACTGTCACCTGGCCTATAACAAAACAGATATTAAGAAAAACAATTGGAACACTGCAATAACTTAAGCAAGGTTAGGCCTTGAACTTAAATTTTATAAAGATGTCTTGTTTACCGTTTAGAATCATGGCAAAAATCAAGAAGACATTACATGACAATAGAAAGGTACGCCAAAAACTCTACCCTTAATCATGGACAACGGTCAAGAACAGAATATATAATAATAGTACATTGTTTCTTTGGCTTTTTTGCATGTTAGTATGAGTGGTGGTTCCTTGACAGTCTGATTTTACTTACATTGTAGTGAATGTAGTTGCTATCTGGTTGTTTGCTGAATTGCCAAGCTTAGCCTGGTCTCGTATTAAATGAATATTAATGAGCATTTTATTAAGATTGGTCAGCAACTGAAATGCTCATCAGTCCAAACCCAATAATTATTTATGTTAAGCGTCAGTGGAGGTCATATACAGAAAGCTGGAGGCCTTTGAAATCAGCATCTACTAGTATTCAACGAAGCTAGGAATCATTATATTCACTGTGGCATATTATCATATTGTTGTTTTGTTTTTTGGGGGGTGAGGGGTGCCATTAGTCTATCTCTTGTAGAAAATCAGTTTTCATTAGAAATCTTTCTATTAAGTGTACCATGTTACGCAAACTGTATTAATTGTACCATGTTATAGAAACTCTATTTATTGTACCATGTTACGGAAACCATCTCATTCTTCTGTTTGCAATAGATCTATCTCTTGGCGAAAATGACCTTGTACAATGAACCAGTCAATGTAACCAAAACTCCCATAACACCAGAGAACAGACCTAAAAATAAGAATGTCTAAGAGACTGGAGCTCTACTGGGCGCGCCAATATTCAGGAAATTCAAAATAAGAACATTTCTTCCTCTAAACGGCCTAGTGTTAAAACCACCTCTGATATTTTTCAGTCATAACCATATTTTCAACTTAGTTTCTGTAGTGGACATTTTGGATGTCAGATTGGTACCATTTTCATTCAGGACAACGCAGACATTATAACTCGTGTGGAAAAAAATTCATTCGAGAGGGAATAGTGACAACACGATTTTGAAGGTTGCCTTACTGACAGCCAGAATTAACGTGTGTCTGGCACAGTTCCACTAGGTATCATACGAATTCTATTTGTGAAAACCCCACGTTGCTACAGCCATCCATTTGAAATGAAAAGACTGAACACTATTTTCAAAGTACAATTGTGACCATATTGAGGGTTAGTTATTTTCAATTTAGAACCAACTAGACTCCACAGGAATTATTCTGATGAAACCAAACGCCAAAATGACTTTCATCCGAGGAGGACTAGCGAAAACAATATTTTCAAGATGGGCACATATTGGATGTCAGATCTACGCCATTTTAGTTCAGCGTCAACAAAACATGATAAGAAGTCGTTTAGTGAAAACCTTACTTTAATATGACCATCTATTCTAGAGAATCAGTGATAACATTTTCAAACTAGCCACTGTGGCAGCCATACTAAACCTCAAAATTGACACCATTTTTATTTTGGATCAACTAAACATTATAAGAAGTTGTTGTTGTTGTTGTTGTTGTTGTAGGGCTTAACGCCATTTTTCAGCACACGATAGGCTATACATGGCGGCCAGTATTATTGGTGGAGGAAGAACCCCGGGAAAACCCCGGAAAGAACCACCGACCCACGAGAAGCTACTGGCAAGCTTTCTCACATATCTACATTGGCCGAATCCTAGACTCGAACCCACGCAGACAGAGGTGAGATGGCAGTGATCCGTAACGGACAGCGCTTTAGACCACTCGGCCACTCGGGGCCCCTTATAAGAAGTCTCTTTTTGAAAATTTCATGTCAGTATGACTTTCCTTTAGAAAGAAATAGCGAAAATAAAATGTTGAAGATGGCCGTTGTATTGGCCATATTGGATGTCAGATTAGAACCATTTTTCATTTCCACATATCATAACAAGTATTTTAGTGAAAGCCACATGTTTATATCACCATTCAGAAGGAGTAACGATGACAAGATTGCTTTAGGTATTGAATTGACACCCTAATACATACGGTACGTTTTAAGGAGTTATTTGTCACGGAATAGGGCGAGAAAATAACTTGGTGATGCATTAGAACTATTATGTGTAACTGATTTTGTTGACGCGTCTAGCGTTACCTGGAGTAGTTTTTTTTCATTGACTAACAGTGACTGAGTAATACGTGCATCTCGTTGCAGAACGCTCTTAGCGACATAATTTTATTTCATGATGTGCACGTGTACTTTACCCTTGAGTCTGGCACGTGTATTTTTTTGTACATATAGGCTGTGTTTGCTATGTGTGTCAGTAGGTGTCTACTTTATACAATTTACTACAGCCAAAGGGCTGACAGTGTGGCAGCATAGCTGGTAGTGAGGCAGCGTAGCTGCTAGTGTGGCAACATAGCTGTTAATGTGGCAGCATAGCTGGTCGTGTAGCAACATAGTTGGTATTGTGGCAGAGTAGCTGGTAATGTGGCATCGTAGCTGGTAGTGTAGCAGCATAGCTGGTAGTGTTGCAGCAAAGCTGTTAATGTAGCAGCATAGCTGTTAATGTGGCAACATAGCTGGCAGTGTAGCAGCACAGCTGGCAGTGTAGCGGCATAGCTGAGAGTGCAGCAGCGTAGCTGGTTGAGTGGTATCATAGCTGGCAGTGTAGCAGCATAGCTGGCAGTGTAGCAGCACAGCTGGCAGTGTAGCAGCATATCTGCCAGTGTAGCAGCATAGCTGGCAGTATGGCAGCATAGCTGATAGTATAGTAGCATAGCTGGTAGTGTGGTATCATAGCTGGCAGTGTAGCAGCATAGCTGGTAGTGTGGCAGCATAGCTGTTAATGTGGTAGCACAACTGATAGTGTGGCAACATAGCTGATAGTGTGGCAGAATAGCAGTTAATGCAGCAACATAGCTAGTAGTGGTAGCAGCATAGCTGGTAGTGTGGTAGCGCATCTGTTAATGTAGCAGCATTGCTGGTAGTGTATCAGCATAGCTGTTGATGTGGCAGCATAGCTGTTAATGTAGCAGCATAGCTCGTAGTGTAGCAGCATAGCTGGTAGTGTATCAGGGTAGCTGTTAATGTGGCAGCATAATCAGAGTAGCTGTTAATGTGCAGCATAGCCGGTAGTGTGGCAGCATAGCTGGTAGTACAGCAGCATAGTCGTTAATGTAGCAGCATAGTTGGTAGTGTGGCAGAGTAGTTGTTAATGTGACAGCACAGCTGGTAGTATGGCAGAATAGCTGGAAGTATGATATCACAGCTGGCAGTATGGTGGCGTAGTTGGTGGCAGTATATCCTTATAGCTGACAACAGAATAACAGTGGCATTACTGAAAAGAGGATAGAGGATCAAGAGGTAATTCTAAGAATGTGAATTGAGAAATGTGTAGACTTTGAACTGTGGATTTGGATTTCACTGCGTATCATCCGTACTCATTTATTTATAACATACTCACAGTATGGTGATATCATATCATTTCGTGAATAATTCTTTTTTATTTTATTTCTTTCTTCTTAGCCTGATAAAATATTGTTTATGGTATTATATTGACATCGTAATACATATGGTATGTTTTAAGAAGCCATATTGCTATTGATATTAAAGCCCCAATGTCGCGTTTATCATAAATTTCACCATTCTTCCAATCAAACAAAAATTTTGAAGGAAGAAAACGATTTGTCAAAAAAATCTGACATAAACCGTTCTTTGAAATAATCAAGATGTTAGGCTTAAACAACGTTCAACTATTCAGTTTAGAATTAAGAGGTGCCACCCCTTTATTCAATCAACGTAGCCGGTTGTCGTTTTCCGGAGTGCTCCAAAAGCAGTGATGTAATACATTAGACAAATTCCGTCAGTGACTAACAACATTTACAAGTGGCGCATAAATTGATTTGAGAGGGAATGAAAAGAGAAAAGCCAGCTTTTTTAAGCTCATCGGAGAAGAAAAAGCGTGCATTAGATAAGAATAAGACTCGGGTAAATCTTGACGGTCAACTGGTGCTCTGGAACACTTTGAAGGCCGAACTTTGGCTAAAGACAACCCAGGATAGCGTGGTGTTGTCTTTCTTATGTATTCTTATGTATACAACCCTAAGTACATCAAATCTCGTTCTCCAGGTTTCGACTGAAATCGGTTGACCACAGATGTCGCCGATCAACATTGGATTAATTCGTACAGGTGAAAAATGACAGGGTTCAAGGGAGAAATTACATGGCTCATACTGCGATGAAACGTTGATATTGTCTGGTTTTTAATGGAACCCAACGATATTTAAAACCAATTACTTTAAAGATTCAGTATTATTCCGATGATTTGACATATACGACTGTTACTCGGCGGCATTTGGGTTTTAAATTGACGTCCTAATACATATTGGGGTTTTAAATTGACGTCCTAATATATACGGTATGTTTTAAGGAGTGATACTGGTTTTGGTATTAAATTGACATCCTGATACATTGTTAGCAGTGAAATGTCTGTGGATTTAACGGCCGGTATAATGAGCAGTTGATATTTTCGTGCAAATTTATGAGACACACACATCTCTGATTTTGCATGTGGTGCCGAACAAATATATCGTCTGACTGATATAAATCAATATATATATATATATATATATATATATATATATATATATATATATATATATATAAGTATATATATATATATATATATATATATATATATATATTTTTCCTCGCCCTACACCAAAAATTACAAAAACTCGCAATTATATATTCCATCAAGTTTCGTATGACGTATGACATCAGCGCTTTGTTCTACTGTGAGAAATTGATGAAAAATATGTTCGAGGGTGCATCAGATCTGAACACGTACCATTTACTCACTTCGTCGACAACACTACAGAATGATTTGACTTAACGGTGACATTGGTGGTTATTTCTAATATTCTGCGGGACTTAGTATCGTTATTTCGAAAGTCAGACATTGTTATTTCGTGATATTAAATGCACCACTATCGTTTGAGAGTTTGACTCTTTTATCCTTTTAATCTCGTCTGCAAGTATTATCCATGCTTCGTGTGCATATTTCATCCATATTATAAAACAAATTGATAAAATTGCCTTAGCTCAGATTTTACAACATACAAATATTAGTGACAAGTAATATTCACACAGAAAAGTGTCTATCTGTTAGTAGTAAGGATAGTCGAGGTTTTAAAACCAAAGAGGGTTTTAGGTCAGAAACCCTCACCCTCTCTAAAATAAATATATTCTGACATTTTTTCACACCTCAGAGACCCCCTCTCCCTCAAAAAACCACCCTCCTCCAAATTTTTATCTCAGAAAATGATGAAATTTTTAAACCCAAAGAGGATTCTAGACCTGTAGATTTTTTTATATTAAACAATAAAATATTAATATAAAATGTCCTTTTGTCAATTAAAGAGACATGTTGGATTTGATCTGACAAACAAATTTTGTAAGATTTAATTCGATTAGGGCAGCCTCAAGCTATACTGGCATAACAACTAAAATAATAAGCAATTGTATCAAAAATGTTGGTTATCATATATCACCAAAATATGGATCAGTATGGTTATTCGCGACTGAAAATGGCGAATGAATAAGAGGTTGGGCAGATGATCCAATGATATTTATTGACAATATAGTTGATGCTTTATTTGATAACGATATTTCTAAAGCTATAAATATTTGTTTAAAACAATAAAAATAATGGTCCTCAGAGAGGACTGTTTTTGTAGCGTATTTACAGCAAACATATTTACAGCAATTATATACATAATCTTAATTACAGTAGCGTATTTATAAAGGTTTTTTGTAGACGGCACAGTTACATATAATCTTAATTAAGGGCGGCACAAAACACAGAATCTTAATTACAGTAGCGTATTTAGAGTAGCGTATTTACAGCAATTATATTTACAGTAGCGTATTTACAGTAACGTATTTACATATATTTACAGTAACGTATTTACATATATTTACAGTAACGTATTTACAGTAACATATTTACATATATTTACAGTAACGTATTTACATATATTTACATATTTACATATATTTACAGTAACGTATTTACAGTAACGTATTTGCATATATTTACATATTTACATATATTTACAGTAACGTATTTACAGGGACGGCACATACAAACGGGGGCCTTATCTACGTCCAACTAATTTTGTACACTCTCCCACCATGTCAACACCCGGGGAGTGCAAAAGTGCACCCACCACGTGTTGACATGGTGGGAGAGTGTATTTTTTTTTTTTGTTGGATATCGAGGTTTTCTCCGGACCCCCACCCTTTTAAAAATGGCGTCCAGAGCCTACCCGTCGATTTTGTCCGTGACGGGAACCGAACTCAGGGCGTCAGTATGAGAATCCAGCATTCTAACACTGAGCTATGAAATTCAGTTATGAGTACATGTTAAAAAAATTATCACGTAGTTACCAAATAGCATTACATTTTCTGATTTTGAAAACACGAAATTTTGCATTACATTTTCTGATTCTGAAAGCGTTATTATAAATAAATCGAGAAAATACATAATTTTTGATTAAAAGATTTTCTATATAAATCTGTTTGTACAGAAAAACGAAATCCTAATGTTGGCTGAATACAAAGGCTGTATATAGATCAACCGTTGCCAAGGATACTAATCAATAATGTCAACGAGTGGGTTGAATGAATACACAGCCGCTGTATATATACATTATGACATACCATATGTACTCGCCTACAAGTCGAGCCTAACTGCAGACAAAAAGATAAAGATCTGCCATAGCATTATGCGCCTGCAGATCAGAGTTTATCTTGTTTGTTTTACTGATTACTTCTAGCAAAACTGCGCAGACCAAAGATTTGCTGGTGCATTATACGGCAGCATATTTGGGTCTGTGCAGTTTGCAGTTGGACTCAACTTATGAGCGAGAATCTACAGTAACTATGTTTATATAAGGCTATTTACTAACATTTATGCAAGAGGAATTGCTAGTTATTTCGGCAAATACAGAACTGCCACCAGGATTTACAGCTCTATACATTTATTAGCCAAAAAAAAAAAAAATAAAAAAAATACAAAGCAAATGTTGCAGTATATGCTATGTTCGATAACTACAAAAGATTTTAAACTTAGCTGGAACAGTATTATCTCCCTTTTAAAAACAGATAGGGCATCGCTTCTCAAGCCTTCTTCATGGGTTTCGTGTTGAGGAAATGCAGTTCTGATACAGAGTTATATTTCTTGACCAATGAACAATGTTTCAACATTCGCTATTAAGTATGATTTATTGTCATAATAATACAAATAAAATTTAATTTTACCGGTTACTTTTCGACGACATTCAAATAGTTCTTTCATTGCTATCTTACTGAGAAGATACTTACTACCTTTTACAAAAACCTTCGACCGGTCTAAGTCTATATTAATTTTTGTATACTGTTGCTGGCTGATCGGATTATGAAAATTGTCATATTTTAGTGCAAGCTCGTCTCGCAAACTTTCGAGATAATTAAAATATTTGCTATCGTCTGATCTGATAAGGGAGAGTTTGATTCTGTCAAAATTACTAAAACAAATACCTGAAATTTCATCGTTAAATTCAAATGATAATTGCTGGTTATTAACCATTATTTTTTTTTATTTTGCTATTAACTCCATCGACTAATGTTAAATTTTCAAACATTATTTCTGATGTTTAGACAAAATTACTTGCATAATGTCCAAGTGCTAGTGTATTAATTCCGTCTCTGCAATACCTTTTATCATCAAAATTACTTAATCCACGTTTTATAATTGTATCCGTTTCAAGTTTATGATGATTTATTCTGATAACATTTGTTTTGATAAAAATGACATTATTGTTTAGCGCTGCTTTAAAATCATCAAATTTCATCATCTTTTTCACATATCCTCGAGGAATATCTTTTTGCTTTTTTTTGTAAGTTTATTGTCATCTAATATGACAGCATACATTTTACTCTTTAGTCCGACAAATTCCCTAACTGGCATAAACATAAATTCATCTTTCATTTTTCCAGTAACTTTCTTATTCAAATTATCTTGAAATCCACTACATGCTGGATAATCGGATAAATCGAACAAATCTTTATTATTGTAAATATCTTGATAAACATTTTCACATTTTATATTATAAACTAGCGAATCTGTATCAGTAAACAACAACTCTGAATCTGGCCACTGCTTTTTGGTAAAATTATAGTGAAAATCGTACATCAGCCACTTTGATATATCAAGCACAGGTGCACCAACATAAATCGGTTTATTTAACTTTAAATTTGTCTTTCGTCGTTGTATTGCAACAAGATTTTCATTGAATATTTTCATACTAACAAAACCATCATCATTTACTAATTTACTTCTGCGATTTATGTCATTAACAATTTCTATCGAAACTCGCTTTCGAATATTCTCCATTGTCTTACCGAACACCGAGTTGTTCATTAACTTGAAAAAGTTTTTCTCAAATTCGGTTTTAGCCACAGCACGACGTTTTGTATTTAAGTCAATATAATTTGCCATCCATCTCGACTGATTAAACTTTAGCACGCGATGGACTTTCTCAGAATTAGTCCAGCATCTACTGCTTGTTTTAAATTTTTGTAATGCATAACATAATTTCTTTTATTTAACAAATTTGGAACTAACTTATTAACAATCGAATTTTTTGCTGTTGTCGTTGCTCGTTGTTCAGGCGATAATAAACTATAATTAATCATCATTGACTCTGCACAAAACGGGTAGTCGTTATGTAGATCATGTAACGATCTAGGATAATCTAGATCAACTTCAACAAAATATGAAATATCGGAAAAATCATTATTAATTTTTCTAGGTAAATCTTTTTCAGTTTCTCTAAGAAATTGATCTGGAGTTATCCAATGAAATCCACCACAAGGCATTGGCTCTGACATCGCATATCCATACAAATTCACACAATCTAGATAAATAATATGATTAGATGGGAGATTTTTGTCATAATTTTTTAGATATTTATTATTAGCTACTGCATATTTTTTTTGTTATAACGCTAATTCCGCCTCTGATACCTTTTTCAATAAAGTTAAACATATCAACATCTGTTAAGAGATCCAGTTCTATCTTGTTTTTAGTAGAGCGTCCCAAGACAATCCTGGAGCAGAATAATACCAACAAGGATCTAGTCCATAATTGCTGTAGCTTACTCGACGAAAACTCTCAAAAACATCTGCTAGTAATAATACATCTGTTTTTAAATATAGATCGTGATAATCACCAAATGTTTTACAACTAAATTTATTCCAAATATCTTGTGCATATTTGTACTCGTCGTCTGTGATATTTTCATTTTTGAGTTGCGAGGAAAATTTATCTTTATCAGGAAGAGAAGTTTCATCAAATCTGCTCCAATCGTCGAGATACTCGTACGGAAAGATACCTTTTTTTTGTCAAATTGATATAGTTTTCACCAAAGCAACTTTTTAAGTTAGCGAAATTGCTACCGGCGGTTGTAGCGCTGTTTACAACCTCATCTAATGATGCTGCCATAAATTACAGGCTATCAATAAAACGTAATTTACCGAGCGTGACTGACATATACTTTTCAAAATTATTTGGAATACATTTTATTGTATTATTTAATTTTAGTTTAGCTTTAATATTTTCATCACCAAAAGCTTCTACAATGATATGACTGTCATAGCCACGAAAGTTATGTAAAGCTACAGGAATAAATCTGGAGCATGAAATTTTAATTTACTTCTGTTATGAGCTGCTCCACGATATTGGCCGGTCAAATGACAATGATCTCGCACCTTATCACAGACTCCGTTGGAGTCTACCAACAACTTTTCACAAATATGACAATTAACTGCCTCATCAAAATCAAGTTGTTGTTTAGACGTTCTTTTCATTGGAGCTGTTTTATATAATCTGTTAGAAATTTTATTAACTTCGTCTATTAAATTTTTTAATAGCCATACGGCCGGATTTTTACCTCTGTACAGTTTTATTGGAGTTGAAAATTTATCGTTAGCGCAACAAACTACTTTATAAGCTACTCCGCAAGGAATATGCTGTTGTATTTTTCTAGTACTGGATTTATTCGGATTATTTTCTGCTCCAACCACAGAAACGAGTAGACACTCGAAATCAGCATAAATAACAAAGGAATATTTAGTTTATGATCATAATTTTTAAATTTTAATATTTTTTCTTTTTCGCCAGGCATAGTTATTCTTTGAATGTTGAGTATTTGAGATGCTCTTGCAGTATTCCATCGCCAGAAAAACCATGCAGACATTTATAACAGAAATATTTTTTATTTTTATTTTTACTATACTGTCTGCCAACTAAGCCGTTAAAGTTTTTTATTAAAACGTAATGATTTCTAAAAAGTAATAAATTTATTGTATTTTGTGTAGCATTTTCTGAGATATATCTCGGATAAACGTTTTCACACTCGTCAAGACCAAATATATTAACCGAAATATTATTTTGCTTTTCAAATTTTGATATCTGATTTTCTGTAACTGGAAAGTCAATGCCATTAAAATTTAGTTCGTCTTTGTATGGCAAATATTTTTCAATTCTGCCGGGGTGATCACACTGAGAATGTTTTGCAGATAAAATTGACCATTGAAAACATTTGTCATCATTGTTTTTGACATTTATACAGCATTTTTTGTTTCTAATTTTTTGAGGGAGATCGACGTACAAACAACCGCGAGGCACGTTATATTTTGCTGTGTGAAATAAAACTTCTTTGATCATTTCAAATTTCCAACCCGATCCTGATGCAGTAAATTCTTCTAATTTTTTGTTTATTCTTGATGTATTTCATCGGCGACTGTGGCAATGTTTGTTCCAGTTAATATTTTTCTTGATTTAGCTGTTAGATATGGTTCCGAAATTTCGCTGTCAAAACTTTTTGTTTCAAAAATTACATCAAGTACATCCTCACTGCATGTAACTTTGATAAAATCGTATGATATTGGACTATAAGTTTGATACTTTTATAAGCCGCAAGTTCTTTTGATATAACAGGTTGTAAAAGATGAAATAAACTTGTGGATTTAAAATTTGCTAAAATATTTTGATCATCAAGTTTGTAACTATTATCGTAACCGGAAAATGCTGTAGCAATTTTTTTAGATTTGATAATGCTCTTTTTAGCAATATCTCGCAATTTTAACATTATATATAATAGTAATATTTTATATTTAATTGAATTTTTTTAAATTAGAGATATGAAATCCTTATAGTATAATGACAGAAATTTTGAGATATCTGAGATTGACGGCGAAAGAGCAAGAATTTTATCACGTACACCCATATGTACTCTGCAAATGTACTTGGTTCGGTCATTAACATAATATCTAAAAAATCTGTTGGCACAGCAACGCCAGCTGGAATGATAATTTCAGTAAAAGGTGATGATGCAGAAAGAATTAAAATGTTTAGAAAAGATTTTATTTATACTTTGTTTTGCGATGATATTCCAGAAGGACAGCAAGTTTATCAAGTAAATGGAGCAGTTAATGATGATAATATTGAAAATTTATCATTACAAAATGAATTTCAATTTCATCCAGTGTTTGATTTGTATGAGGCAAATGATCGAGGAATTATTCGACATAAAAAACAAAAAAAGTTGTTGGAAATTTGGATAGAGATGGATATTTACACGTAATGGTACGTGGTATAAAAACTAACTAAGTTGGTTATATGTCACACCGTTTTGTGTTTGAAACTTTTAACGGACTAATACCTAATGGTTTTGTTATTGATCATAAAAATGGTATTAAATCTGATAATCGTTTGGAAAATTCAGATTTGGTTACGCCAAAAGAAAACACAAGACGTGGAGCCGGTTCTGATGGTTCCAATTTTAAAGATCGAAAATCAGTTTTATCAGTAAATCTTGAAACTGGAGAAAAAACAGAATTTAGATCAATAACATCTGCAGCAAAATATCATAAATTTGGCAGCAAATCAGTAAAAAAATGTAGCTGATAATGTAACAAAATCAGCAACGTCAGTGTTGACATTTGATAGATTTAATTTTAAATACGATAACTAATGATATTTTCTAGATCATTTCGAGTAAGACAATTATGACTAAATTCCATAATATCATCTCGATTAAATCGTAATGTCATCATTTTATTTGTATCAAGTTTTATTTTTTCTGCTACTGTTAATAAAAATTTGTCAGATTCGCCTAATGTTATAATAACATCAACAAAATAAAAATTATGTCCCAACAAACAATTTCGAATTGCCTCAGCTAATTCTCTGTAATTTAATATATTAACTCTTTGATGATATTTTATTTCTCCAAACATCTTATTATTTATTAATTAGACAAAAGATATATTATAATAATGAACTTAACTGAGAGACTAACTGAACTATATTCAGGAGATTTTGTTGTAAATTTTACATTAGAAAATATTTCTAATGATAGATTTGCTGGTTATACTGAAAATGATATTTTGCATAACGATGACGATGAAGATGAAGATGATGTTGTTGTTAGTAAAAAAAAATTTAAGCTGACCAACAACTGGGCGATATGATGTTAAGTACCATATTGCTAAAAAAATAATAAAATTTAATTTTACTATCACAGAACATCAGATATTTTGGCAACTTAAAAAACCTTTCTAAAACGTAAAAATAACTGGACAACAAAGAAATATAAAATACGATTTTAGTTTTGTTAAAATATTTAATTTAATGCCAGTTGATGATGCAAGAAAATTGCATTTAATTTCTTTATGTAAACCTGTAAAATGTAAATCCGTGCTAATAAAATACGAAGAAATTTATAATAACATTATTTGATCATTATAAATTTAGTTGGTACCCAGCTATTAAATTTATCGCTATACCCACGCCATTTGACTAAACTTTTGTTGCCGCGCTTTTAAAAAACTTTTTCAATAGCAAATATATCTTGTTCTGTTTTCTGAAGTTCTTGCTCATAAAAACTGCCAGTTATAGGTTCACCTAATAAATCTTTCAACGAGTATGCAACTGGTATTGTTACAAGTACTTTATCAACAACAAATACTTCTTCGCTCCAGTTATGAGTATATCCTTTCTCAAATGTTTTTTTCGTCAGAGAAATTCTAACTTTATCACCAACTTTAAATTTATGTCTGCGGTAGATATTTTCGTTTGCTAATATTGGATTTGCAATCGCGTCGTTTGGCGACATTTTTCTTTTGCCTAGCGAAAGGGATCTGTGTTTCGTGTTATTATACTCGTCAACAATTTTCTGTAAATTGTCAATATATTTACTCGTATTTTTAGCTGTTAAATATTTGTGTATTTTTTGGTTGAGCGTGCGATTAAATCTTTCAACGATGACGCTTTTTCCCTCATTTCCTGTGACATATTTTTTAATGTTATTTTGCTCTAAAAATTGTTCAAATTTTTTATTAAAAAATTCTGCTCCATGATCAGTCCAGGTTCTATTTGGTTTTCTTTCCGTGTTAAATATAATTTGTTTTAATGCATCAGTCATCGATGTTCCTGTTTTATCCGAAACGGGTATACTAAACGCGTATTTGCTAAAAACATCTACAACATTAAAAAGATATCTCTTGTTATCATTAAACTGAGCAAGATTTGAGACATCAGCTAAATCTATCGCCCAGATATCATCAACGGCATTTGCGACAACTTCACGTCGCGGAAACTTTTTTTTTAGGTTTGTGTAGCTCTGAGGCAAGATCATCATATAATTCTTTTCAGAGACCTAATTTATATTTTGCTCCAATAAAACCCTGAATCAGCCTGCGGTCAACACGTTCTCGCATATTTACAGGTTTCATATCACGAAGTTCGTCTAACATTACTTTATCGCAGCTGTGTTTATTTTGTTCGTTGTCTGGAAGTTCAATATCTCTGTAGCAGATATCATGGCGCATTGCTATTGCATCAACTTGATTGTAAGGCTCTTGTCCTGGCAGCGGATTATCGTTTTCGTCAAGTTGTTTATCAAGAAGATTATAAGGTCCAGTGTATTTATGGCCTGGCAATGTCCAACCGCCTTTTGGTTTCGGCAATTTGCCAATTAATTTATGTATATCTATACCAAAACCAATTATTTCTCTGTTGTTGCATTTCTGACAATATGTAACAATTTTATTTTGCTCAAGACATAAATCTCTATCACAATTGCACTCTCATGTCATTCATTTATTAATCATCTACTAAAATAATCTCCCTGACGTTGTCAGGACAACCCGCTCCTAACAAATTTGTTGTTGGCGATAATTTCTTTAAAAACATACTTTTTCTTTTTCCACAGATTGCACAAATACTTTTCGGCATTATTCTATTATTTTTTTTTCTTTCTGTTTTTTCATCTTTATTTTTAGTTTTACACTTAAGACAATATGTTGACATTATATATCAGTGAGTTTAGATAAAATTTAAACTTTGTAAAAGTTTAATGCAATCTCATCATTAGCTTGAGAAGGTTGTTTGTGAAATTGCAAAATAAACTTTAAAAAATCTGGATTTTCGGTGATCTGTTTAATAAACATTACGCAATAATATCCACAAGCGGAAGTTCCAACTGGTTGAATTTGATTAGACGAATAATTTTTTTTTTTTTAATCATATATTTTTTTATTGCGTCACTTGGTGGAATTCCGAATGAGTCAAAATAATTGTTATCACAAACAGCTACCCAATGTGTGCCAGATCCGTCATTAAAATCTTGTATATTTATAACGCACGAACCTGGCGTTTCTAGCGTTATAAGTTCATCTTTAGAATAAACTCCACTGAAATTTTTTACTTTTTTTAGTTTGTCAAGTATATCAAAGTTACTTAACGCGGCCGACTTCATCTCTTTGTTCCTGGCAACATTAGTCCTCGTCCTAACAGACCTGGCAATAGACTTCCCGCCAATCCTGCTAGTAATGGAGCTATTGGAATAAATCCACCTTTTCGCCTCGGTCGTGTCTTTTTTTCGTCGTCGTTTTTCTTTTTGCTATTTTTCGTTTGGGCATTATATTTATCTTTAGATAAAAATTTTCTTTATTCCATGACCCTCAACTGCCTTTTTCGTTGCGCCAGATACTGCTCCAGACGCTGCTGCTAATTCTAATGTACCTAACACTGGCAAAATTTTTAGGTATTAACGTTCTGGCCATTACAGATAGTACTGGACCGAAGAAACCACCTTGCTTTACCATCGCAGTTATTTGTGCAGTACTTAAATTTAAAACAAAAGGTTTGCCGAGGTTATACTTATTTACTTGTTTTTTGGTTAACATTAATTTTGTTAAAGTACCTAAAACACCTGCGTTAGGGTCGACCTTTAATGAAACCTGCCTCTGCTTTGCAACAGCAGCTGCTAATTTTTTAACTTGACAATCAGTCAAATATATTTCTTTTACAATATATTTTGTCATCTTATTATTAAAGTTACAGATTAAACTTGTACCGACATTTTACCTTAGATAAAGTCAATCGTAATAGCTCTGTCGCTAATCACTAACGCGTACACGTACAACTGCGCCATTGTTAAAATCCAGTTGTCGTCCAGACTGATCTGTCAATTGCATATTTACTTCTGTTATTGGATTTTCAACGTTTAACGGATAATAAATAATATGACGTGGACTAATTTGCATAAGAGAACCTGGTTGAACGTCTGGTGAAAAACTGTATATCGTTTGTTCTTTACTACCCTTAGCTGAGTAAGATCCAGATGCAATAGAGCAATTTATTAATTTTCCGTTTACATCAGTTATATTTACTGGCAGTTCACCGTCATATGTAAATTTTTTATTAGGAATAATAGCAACATAAATGTCATGGAGAAATCCTATCAGTGGTGCAATACTCGTTGGCGAGGTGAAAGAAACTGACATATGTCTTAATGTCATTCTGGCGCGTAACGTATTATAATTTGGTGTAAGCTCAAAATTATCAGCTACACCTCCATTTTTTGTTATTAATTCTTTTATTATTTTATTTAGGTCGGTAATATTATAAGCTCCTTGTGGAATTTTAAAATCTTTATATTTAGGTGATGCTTCTCCTGGAATATGATAAATAGTAAATTCAAAATTATCATTTACTCCAGTTTTTACATTAGCCATAGAATTCCAACAAGTGCAGGAAATTAGTCCAATTTCATATTGTTTTTCAGGATCTAATTGTATTGGCGGAATATACTTTACATAAAAATTTGCGCTATCTTTATCAGATTGGCTAGAGTCTAGTAATAATGTTGCTGACATTTATTATTATATTTTTATAAAATTAAATCTCCGCGATTAAATCGCGATGTAAAGTTTCGTATTCGTCAGATGTTAATAAATTTTCCGATCTCAAATTATCAAGTATGTCAATAATTTCATTGTCAATTTCAGCACCAACATTTCCAGCGTCTTTTGATGATATCAATAACATTAATCCGCCAATCATTTCAGTAACTGATGCAAATATTCTAACTCCAGTTCCAGTTTTAGTTCTTTCTTTTACTAAGTTTTTTTAAGCGATCACTATCGTAATATTTAAATAAGCTTGTAAAATTGTATCCTTTATCAAAAGATTTTTTATCTCTAAAACTTACTGCAGTATTTTTAAAAACACGAGCAATAGCATAATTTCTAGCTCTTTTAGAAAGTCCTTCAACATCTTTCATTTCAGCTGTATCAATTTCTTTATAAGCTCCAGCATCTTCTTTCATAATATCTTCTAATTTTTTAATGAGTTTATCGTATTTATCTTTTTCCCAATTATAAATATTATTAACATCTGAAATATCAAAAGTTTCATAAAATTAAAATATTCTTTTGATGTTATTTCTTCTTCTGAACTGTTTTTATATTCATCACGATATATTTTATCTGCTTCGGCTGAACTTAGTAAATCTTCTTCAGTCATTATAGGAGTTTCATGTATATATTCTGATCCTTCTGGTCTTTCGTCTAATAATTTTGCTTCGGTACTTAAGCTACTAAGGTGACTACCACTATAGTATTGTTTGTTTCTTATATTATTAATAGCCTTAATATAAAGATCAGCGATAATTCCATGTCGATATAATTTAATGCTCTCATAGTAATTTCTATTTTCTAAAACTACTTTGCTGAAATGTTTATCACTCTCTTCTTTTATTTTTTTTAATTTTGCAATTTTTTCGTCGGCTTTAAATTCATCTTTGTTAACATCATGTATTCTCACATTCTTAAAGTTATATATTTTACTAAAATCTTCATACTCGTCATATCTTATTTTGCTATCTATATTTGCTAAATCATAATCAAATCTTTTTTTTTTCTTCTATAATATTCCTCTCTCTTCTAAGTTCTTCTTCTTCTAACCTTCTTTCAGTTGGTTCAACTACTGCTGCTTCTGCTAATCTTTGTTGAAGTTCTAGTGGATTATTTATCAGTCGATCTATTTCAGCTTGTCTTGCAACAGGATTAGCTCTATTTGCTGCAAGTGCCTCGGCTAATCTTCTTTTTTCTTCTTCAGATCTTTCAATAATTTTTCCAACAGCCTCTTTTTGTTCTTCTTTAATGAAACCGAGTAAACCTTTTTCTTGTATTTTCTAAGTTCTTCTTCTGATAGTGGTTTAGTTTCAGGTTGTTTTCCAAGTAAAGCCTCAGTAACTGGTTTGAGAGCGGCTACTGCTGTTTCTGCTTCAACCACTTGACCACGTCGTGCTTGTTGGGTCATCTGCCTAAGTTCGGCTTTAGATTTAACAAGTTTTTTAGATTTTCTATATGTTTTCTGTACATTGCTTGTCTCTCCATTAATTATATACTATTTTCTATAAAACTTACTGTAGGTATTTTTCAATACAACAGCGAAACATTTTACTCGTATCATTTGTTAATTTGTCAAATAAAAAAAGTCATATTTATTTGCCGTCGCTTGATGATATAATTCAATAAATTTATCTTTTGTTACATCACCACATTGCTCATTCGCGATATTTCTAACGTCAACATTATCCAGTCCTGGAAATAATATAAAACAACCAGTATTTCGCCAAATAAAGACCGCTCCGGTGGCCTAGTGGTTAGAGCGTCCGCCTCGGATGCGGGAGGTCGTGGGTTCGATCCTCGGTCGAGTCATACCAAAGACTTACAAAAATGGTACTAACAGCTGCCTCGCTTGGCGCTCAGCATTAAGAGGTTAGTGTTAGGACTGGTCGGCCTGGTGTCAGGATAATGTGACTGGGTGGGACATCATGCTACATGTCTGCGGCATGATGCCCCAGTGCTAGACATCACTATAAACTGCCACACTGCAGACATCGTAGCGATATGACTGAAAAATTGTTAAAGCTACGTTAAAAATCATAATCACATAATCACATCGCGAATAAATCTGTCAACATTATACAAACCCTGAGCGAGATAAACAGAATTACATTTCTTATTACGTGATAGTGCAAAATATGATCTTATTTTATTCATTTCCTCGTTGTTTAGCGGAATATCATCAAAAACAACTATCTTGTGTTCGGACGAATCAAGTTGATTAACTGGAACAAGTTCTTCTGGTTGTTTAATAATAAAAAAATCTTCACCAGCCTCAAGATCATCACGAAGTTTGTCATTATAATTGTTAAGTAGCTCGTACTTATCCTGCTGTGGATTAATTGTGTAAATATAAACGCGATCGTAGTTAAAATTATCTCCTAGAAGTAAATTCATAAGCAAGTTTGTTTCCCCAGATCCAGTTCTTCCAACAATAAGATAATGACAATCTGGAAGTTCGTTTTCATGTTTATGTTTCACCAACCGCTCTGTATCAAAGTTTAATATCGACGATTTTGCCATTATTGTTATACAATTTTATGTTATATAAAAAAAAATTGTCAGACGACAAATAAATAATGAGCTATTATAACAAATTTGGAACATTAGTAGGAGATTCATCAGCTGTAAGTACAACAATAACAGACGGTAAGGTTGATTTATCAGGTTACCTGAAAAAAAATTGGTGATACGATGACGGGAAACTTGTTTATGTCGAATCAGCGAGTACTAGGTTTAGAAACAGCGTATCTGCCACTGAGAGTTGACCTTACACAAGCTGTTAGTTATGCACAACTTAAATCAGTTGACGACAACAAGTTAGACAAGGCCGGCGGAACTTTAAGCGGTAACTTAGATATGTCAGAAGAAAAAAAAAATTAGAGACCAGGTATCCACCAGCAAACTTAAATTATACGCAAGCTGTAAGTTATGCACAGTTGAGGTATGTGGATGATAATAATTTGATAAAATCGGTGGAACAGTTATAGGTAATATCAACATGTCAGGAAAAAAATTTATAAATTTAGAGACTGCATATCCGCTAGAAAACTTAAATCAAACACAAGCTGTAAGTTATGCACAACTAAAATCTGTTGACGATAATAAACTTAACAAAGCCGGCGATATAATGACAGGTAACCTTGCAATGAGTAACAACTCAAAAATAACTGGATTGCCAATAACCTCACAACCAGCTAATGAAACCGATGCTATCAGTTATGCTCAGTTAAAAGAAGAACTTACCCCATATTTTAAAAAATCTGGTGGACCAATGTCAGGTAATATAAATATGAGAGCCTACAAGATAATGACGACTTACGTTCCAGTTAACCCTAACGATCTAACAAATAAAGCGTACGTTGACAGTCTGTCTAGTGGTGTAAAACGAACCAAAAATAATGTTGGGTATATTCCAATATTGTTTAAGACAACTGTTGGGTTTGAGGTAAGCGCATTATCATATTATCCTGAAAATTATCCTCATTACGCTTTCTCTGATAGAAATGAGTGGACAACAAACGGAGAAGTTGAAAATTTTTGGATTAAAATTAAATGTCCCATTGCAGTTGCTATTTGGCAATTTCATTTGAGAGGTCGATTAAACTCTAGTGTTGGTCGGATTCATAATTGGCGATTGGAAGGATCAAACGATGATATTGACTGGACAATATTGTATAGTACAGAAAACATATATTTCAACAACACAATATTTTACAACTCAGCAGAAAAGACTGTGAACAAGTACTTATATTTTCGAGTTTATATTGTCGCTGCTGAACATCCGTTTCCAGGACTAACAGCATTTCAGATATATACACTTGATGATCAGGTATAATCATTGTGATTAAATTTAATCTGATGCTATAAAATAATGACAACACAATGGTTTATAGACGTTGCGAAAGAATTTTATGATAATATTTTTAACCCTAAAATAAATGTGGAGGACAAGTCACTAGCGGCACGTGAAATAAATGCTAGAAAAAATTTTTCAATTCCAATGATAAACTCTCCATTGTCAGAAGAAGAAACAAATTTTATTCTTGTTATGCATATGCGAGGGCCACAACTGAAAGAAGCAATAGAAAACTTTAATGTGATAAAAAGATACTGTCATCCTGATGATTGTCTAGAAGAACATAAACAAGTAGAAATTATTTTTAAAAAAATATTGCTCGAGCTTGATTTTGGAAATTTGGATTTGATAATAAAATCGGACTTAATAAAAAAACGAGCTTACGTTGAAAGAGATGATGTAAAAACATCTGTAAAAGCTAGCCATGATTATCTCGACAGACTAGCAGAATCTGTGATAATAGGAATAAAAAGAAACAGGAAGTTATATAGTAGTTTTTCAAAACGAAACATTTTTAAGCATCTCGGCATGTACTACCACGACAAAGAAACCTTAATTAAAATCGTTACTATGACACCAGACATGGAGTTACTTATTAAATCGTACTCAAACGCAATTTTGCCAATCATACGTAAAAAAGACCCAGAATTTGAGCCGATTATTGTTGATAAGTCTCTAAAAATAATCAAAGACTTTGACGATGAAATTAGTTATCTTAATGATATTGAGCGAGAAAAGTTTTTTGATCAAGTCGATCAAACAAATTTGGAAGTAAAAATTGATTCTTATTACAACATAAGTGAAGAAGATGATATTCCATTTCCATCAATCCAGCGCTCTAAACAATTGTTATTACGAAATTATTACAATGAAGTCGAGAAAATACTCACAAAACCATATGAAAAATTAATGTTAAAAGTAGCTTCTGCTATTGGTCTGCTAACAATTGAATTAAAATCACTCAAAAAATTAATGCTAGCAAATTTTGTTGTCGCATATGCAATTATCAGACAACATCTTGTTCTCAAAAATTTCACGTTAGATCAAATAAGCTCGGTATTAGGGTATATTGATAAAACAGAAAGTGATTACAATAATTTAGTGAATGAAACAGATTTGTATGAACGTGAAGTAGGAAATACTATTGACTCATACGATTGGTTAAAGAAACAATATGTATTAACAGATGAACGATATAAGAATAATTCGTCAGATGTTTATGATAAATACAGAGAGTTTATAGCTGATCCTATCAATAATAAGTTCCGCGAGTTTCTTGATTCGATTGCTGGTACCAGAACTTTTGTTTTTGTGTAAAAAAATTGTATAATGAAAAAACATATCATCGATTTCAATCATATATCAGAAGAAATTCCAAAACAAGATGTTGAAGCACTATTACAATATTACAAATTTTACCATAAAAACCTCTGGTGTGTAAAAGAATGTTATAAATACTACCGTAGAATACTTCGAGTAATATCATATTTGCCATTGTTAATGACTGGCTCTGGTATAACCTCAAGTGGAGCATTATTAAATCCGTTTTTGTTAATAATATCTGGTGTCAGTGTCTGTCTTTCAACACTTGTAAAAAAAAATTGAACCTAAACTTGAAACAAAAACAATTCTTGTAAAACAGCAAGTATAACTTACAAAAAATTACTTGATCAAATACGATCTTATTTGCGAGATGTAAAATATGATATGGACGATTTAATACGTGAGTTTCGTATTATTGACAGTATGTTAACAGATATCCTACCAATGAGAGTCAGCAGGTATGAAAAAGATTGGTTACAACAGTAGTAGATCATTATCAATAAATGTCATTGGATCATCTGACCAACCTCATCTCTCCAAAATTTGAGGAGGGGGTGAGGGTTCTGGTCTAGAATCCTCTTTGGGTTTCAAAATTTCATCATTTTCTGATATAAAAATTTGGAGGAGGGTGGTTTTTTGAGGGAGAGGGGGTCTCTGAGGTGGTGAAAAAATGTCAGAATATATTTATTTTAGAGGGGGGTGAGGGTTTCTGACCTAAAACCCTCTTTGGTTTTAAAACCTCAACTATCCTTACTACTCTGTTCCAACTGTCACGCCCTTCTGGTCTCAGTTAAAGGTGACCAAATTGGATTTAAAAATTAAACATTTTATTTCTACGTCATTGTAATACAGTTTTGACAAAGTGAACAAAGAATTGATGGAAAGGGCGAGAGTTTTAATCCTACGGGGTCCCCGAGTAGCGCTTGCCTTTACCGATCACTGACATCTCATCTCTATCCGCGTTGGGTCGAGTCTCGGCTCAGCCAACGTCGACATGTGAGAAAGCGTGCCAGTAGCTTCCCGTGGGTTAGTAGTTTTCTCGGTCATCTCTGGTTTTCCCTCCACCATATATACTGGCCACCATGTATAGCCTATCATGTGCTGAAAGATGGCGTTAAACGCACAAAACAGTCTAATCCTGTCATCGGATCAGTCTGGGTTGGCTACCGTGGCGTGTCCACCGGGAAGGCACTTTATTCCAACTGTCTCGTCACTAACTAACCAACTTGAGTTGCGTTACACCACTAAACCAGACAAACCTCTCCGCCACAACCTTTCCTTTGAAATGTATCAACCGGTTGTGAAAGAACATGGCGACGAAAGGAAATGCAGGTACATTTGTGCGTGCCGACGTACAGTATGCACCAAAATATAGTATTCGGCAAAATTCTCAGCCGCACAGTCAAAATATTTTTCTGTCTTCGCATGGTTATATCTCAATAACAATACAACGCAGATATAGGTTGACATATCATGAGTTCTTGAATTATTTAAGCAGATTCATGTCCAATACGCAGTGTATTAAATCTACTTCTTACTTAAGGAAACCTCTCAGTCCCCCCCCAAAGAAAAGGAGGGGGGATAGGCTCTTTGATACAGGCGTTAAATTACTATACCCTGAATAAACAGAGACAAATCTAAATTACTATACCATGAATAAATACAGACACATCTAAATTACTCAAACCTGAATAAACAGAGACAAATCTAAATTACTATACCATGAATAAATACAGACACATCTAAATTATTATAACCTGAATAAATACAGACACATCTAAATTACTATACCATGATTAAATACAGACACATCTACATCTCAGAATGAGGGTAGTAGTTTGTGGTTTAAATATTTTATCAAATTTCACTGATGTCAAATGACTCTAAGAACTGCTTCATCTTTTTAAGTCTTGAAGTTTCAAATTTGATGTCTTGTGCTTCAGACACTACAGTGCCCAAGAATACAAGTTTGAAGAAAGTGGTTTAATCCGATAAGCACTCAGATTTGCATCTAAGTTGCTAGCGAGTTTGGCATCTTTGATTTGGAGTGGTTCATGCAGCTAGTCATGTACCCACCTTAGTCGTACCTTTCACGCATGTATTCCAACCCTTCCTCCCAAATCCCGTCAACACCAAATTAGGCCAGACAATTCAAATGATTCAGTCCAGCTCATGCTGTGCCATAACCATGTGCTCAATTTTCAAACATTCAGAAATCAGAAGCCATTTAGTCAGTTCATATAATTAGACATACAACGTCTCCTAAGAACCAAAAACTGTAGTAATTCTATATTTTCTTTCTTTATCTCCAACCTAGTCGTTATAGAACAAAAATACATCAATATATCAAAGTCAAAGATTGCCTTAGTCAGATCCAGTCGTCTGGACACCCTGAAACACATGGAAGCCTGCATTTTAAATAAGTCCTTTTTCCATCGCTGTCGCTGCGTACGAGAATAGCACCAAAAATAGTTCATATGATCTGATAAACGGAGGACGGGATGATATCATGCCTCACGAGGGGGTAAAAGATAATCCATTTTGTGAAGGCTTTCAGTTACAGTAAAACCAGTTACTCAAGAAATGTAATTATAGATTACAAGCAACTGATATTTTGATTAATTAGTTATTTTCGCTCAGATATTTTAATAGTGGACATAAATTAATACAATAAAAAAAAATAATTCGGAAGCCTCGATCAGAGCTTTTGCTCTGATATTTTAACAAGATTTTCCCCTTTTGTTTCTTATTTTATGCTTCTGAGAGTTTTATATGTGGTTTTAGTTTCTAGTGCGAAACACTTTCTCATGAACTATAACCCAGATGGTCGCTTGATAATAAATGTTGGAATATAACTATGCATAACTTTCCATACTGCAGTCTCGTCTTACATGGATTTATTTTCACGTTGTTGTTGTGGGTTTAATGCCGTTTGCAACACATCATCGGGGAGGGGGAGAGCAGAGGCGACAGGTCGCCGACTGGTCAAAAGCGCCTGCCTATACCGATCATTGCAATCTCACCTATGTCCACGTGGGTTCGAGTCTTGGGCTCTATCAATATGGGTAGTAACAAAGCTTGACAGTAGCTTCCCCTGGGTCTGTGGTTCTTACAGGGGTTTTTACCGGGTTCTTCTCCACCAGTTATGATGGCCGCTATTTATCTCATATCGTGTGCTGAAAAATAGGGTTCAACCCACAACAACATTAACACGTGATAGGCTAAACATAGCGGACAGCATATCTGGTGGAAGAACTACCCGGCAAACCCCGTGATGTACCACCCACCCACGTGAAGCAACTGGCAATCTTTCTCACGTACCCTCGTCCCTGATCGGTGAAGGGGGGCGTTTTATACCACTCGGCCACCCGCTGCCTCTTTGTTCATGCAACACGCAAAAAAAAAGGATTGAGAGTAAAAAAATACAACAGTTCGACGAAGTGATAACATGATTACCAAGGAGGACACTTTATACGAAAGGACAAGACAATCCACTGTAAAAATATGACAATCTATTGTAAAAATATGACAATCTATTGTAATATGAAAACAAATTATGCTCGTAATCAGCGATGTGTTCTGACATCCTAGCCAAATGTGTCTGTCCGGAGCAAACATTGGTCGCATGAAAACTGTCAAGTTGAAACAAATATGGCGATATTTTGTTCGTCGTGTGTCTTCATTGGTAAACAAAACGGACGGTCGACTAAACAGCAATATGAAATATATTCATAGAGCAATTAAGTCTAATTAAACTAAACAACAACATATCCTCCAGTAATTCTATAATTTTGTCAAAACCGTTACCAATGATGGCTTAAGTTGATCCGTTATATTTAATAAACGCCAGGCTAAATATACCTTTCTCGAGTTAGAGTCTCGAAATCGTCGTGCAGCCTTTCCCTCATGGCTCTTGCTGAGAGACCGCGTCTCGACTTGAACATGAAAGAGGAATGTATCGCGAGATCCGCTTGATTAATTGCCCGAAACACAGTGATATTTGTTTCAAATTATTTCAGAGTTCAAAGGAGACGGTGGTTGGGGTAAATTTATCGCCAATGTCTGCCTCAGACGTCAACTCATAGTCTTTATGGCGGCGCACCTGCAAAGATATACGGAGGCCCCATTTTTTGTGATCCAGTCATACAGCGCATGACTGGAAACACTTCGATAGCACTCCCAGTCTTAAGTCGTAGCTGACAGTTGCAGGTCTAAATCAAATATATTTAAGTAATGTCTGTAGTTTTTTAAAAAAAAAACGGGGGGGGGCTATTTGCTTACTTAAGGGTGGATTATCTTACGTCTGAAGACAGGATTAACCTATGCTCTATCTTATCATACTACAAAGCTCTGAGTCATTTTTTTTAGTTAATTCGACAACTAATCTTTAGCCGCTACAATATGACATCGTGTCAGGACCCCCTACAACCACTCTTTCTTCTATTTTAAACAAGGCATGACACATTGGTATTAATGCAAGGCAGAAAGATAAGGTTTCATTTTATAAAAGAAGAACTGGTCAAATGTAACAAAAGATGGGTCACTCTTTGCTGCTATAATCATGTAAATTACAACGCTGTTAGACGACAATTATAATCATGTAAATTACAACGCTGTTAGAAAACAGTTACAATCATGTAAATTACAACGCAGTTAGAGGACAAGGCCTGTCCACAGTAAGCTATTTTAAAAAAAAACCCCACAAAAATCTGGCTATCGACGGACACGATTCAGATATTTTAATCGGATGAAAAAAGAATAATGTAGATAAAAATGTAACTGAGTAAATTGGCAGATCAGGGCGTCATCCTCCATGGGGAATATTCTGGAACGATGAGTTTTGTTCCACTGTATCACATTCTCTTGACAAGATATACGTTTATCAGAGTAAAATCGACCGGGCCTTTTTTGGCAGAAGACTTGGCAGTTTAATCTATTCCACATTATTAACATGCCCCTGAATATTGTCCGACATTTGAGCCAGTATAATAAGAGGCATCCTCCAGTTTCAGGAGTTTTTCAAAATCAATCTGGTACCTACCATAATGCCATATCAGATCGAGTGCGTCGGCATATGTGAAAAAAGGGTGTTTTTCTTAACATATATGCAGTGTAAGAAGAAAATTCACAATTTATGATGTTTAGAGATATCATTCTCAAATATTTGTATTCACTTTTTGAATATATATGACCATGCATGAGGAGTGACTTTCAAGTACCTGCTAGACAAAAAACATAAAAAAAAAAAAAAAAAAAAAAAACAACAAAAGAAACGTAAGAAATCGAAAAGCTCAACTGGCGGTAGTGGTGTAGCCAAGCGTAACCAAAACAAAATAACAATCTCGTCCACCCATAAATCTCAAATACGACTCAGAAAAGTGTGAACGCTGTTGGTTCTTTTGCTTCTCCACCAACCTTTTCATAGAGTAGCCAAGCATTCCTGTGAATAAAATAATGCCGTGCAATGCAAATTTACGCACCGTCGCCTCTACCCGAATGTTGGCCATTAGCAACTTCACCCGTACTTACCCAAGCTACACCTGTGCATCGAGATTCAAATGGACAATCTCACAGGCTTCTATGAACTTGAAATTTAATCTGAAGACAGGAATGTCCAGCAGAATTTTGATGTCATACAATATTTTATCGAAAAAATACAAAAACAACTTAACTATGTTATGCAACAATTTATGAAAATAGATGACAGGCATACGGTTTGGAAGCTACAAAGGGAAACCCAAGATATGAGGATTCAATGTAAAACTTCTGAAAAATCTCTGCATTTTATGAGCCACAGGCAGGAAGATCACACAAAGGAACAGACATGGATGAGCAATCACTAGCTACACTACATACACTGAAAAAACAAAAACATCAGTGATATACATGTCATAAGCATGAGAGACAATTTGGTGTTTACTTAAATGGCTGAAACGGAAAATGAGGATCGCAATATTGATAAGGTGCTGAAAGATTTCATCAAACAAAAGATGCAAATTAACCACAAAATAACACTGAATTCGAACGAGTATATAGGATATATTCGTAGATAAAGGAAACATCTGTAGATTCGCAGCGAAGGAAAGGTCTCAAGTTTCGACAGCTTGTTGTTAAATTCTCTAGCTAGAATGATCGTGAAGCTGTAAGACAAGCAGAGGTGTACATGTCAACGGAAAACCATGTGGCATAAATGAACTGTTTCCAAAACATGTTGTAGAAAGACGAAAACTAGTGTTGCCAGTGTTCAGGAGTTAAAGGTATCGCGGACAGCATTTACATCAATGGCAAACTAATGAAGGAACAGCAACCAACATCATATGTGAATGGACACACTAATTTCCAATCTCAAAACCTCCCCCTGCCGACAGCTTATGTGTATACCTACTTTATTTCTGCTCCAGACTAAAATATCCCATTTAAGACCTCTCGAGGATCGTCAAGAATGAATTAGCTAAGTGACCATACAGTTGGCCCACAAAAGGTCAGCATGTGGACAATCGCTATTAGCTATCAGCTAATATTAACCCGGAATTTGCTCCAGTAAAGGCTTGACTGTGTGGAGGGAGTAGATGTCAGAATACGAACCTGTGCAATATGATGCTGTACAACCAAACTATTTGAAATTTGCTTTTGTAAATGTTTGTGGTTTAAGGCAAAAACTATTATTACATCAAGTTTTTGAATTTATTCATTCTTATGATATTATTTAAATTGTTGAAACTAAGCTTAAGGATATGAGGATTCAATATATATATATATATATATATATATATATATATATATATATATATATATATATATATATATATATATATATGTGTGTGTGTGTGTGTGTGTGTGTGTAATCAGTGTCAATGGTTTCAAGATAGTTACAGGAAGGAAAAAAAAAATACGTAGGTGTCTCCAACGTTCCGGGGTTATAGCAGATCTTATTAATTATTCTCTCTCTCTCTCTCTCTCTCTCTCTCTCTCTCTCTCTCTCTCTCTCTTTGAGTGTGCGGATGTCGTAGAATCGGAATAAGAATATACCCTTTGAAACGAAATTATAAATAGGGAAATAACTGATGGCGATCCTGTCATAATTGGGTCAGTGTAAATACCATAGTAACGTTTGGAGTAGAACTCAGACGAAGCATGTAATGAAAGGAGAATGAAATGCTACCTTTTACTAATGGCTCCAGTTAGAATTTTCTCATTGGAGAATTTAATGCCAGAACTGCCAGTTTATCAGATATTTGTAATAATTTTCATATTACAACCAAGCTGAAATGTTCAGTCTGGATACTGATAGAAAGAATTCCGTAGCGGGGTCCGAGCGTCCGGATAAGTATAGTATGCCCCAGGTCCAATATTCATTCACAAGACAGAAATAGGTACGCTGTACATTTCAGTTTTGTATAAATAATAGCATGTATATATGTTATCCACATCCGCTGACAAGAGCCTAACTGATTCTTTTGTAACGACTTCAAGTGGTTTCCCATCGTTACAACATTTTTAGGTGCTTGATTTTAATCCTTTGTTTTCAGACTTTCATTGAGATGAAGCATACTAAATTAAAACTAATCAGCTGCACGTACTGGTTGTCTATCACAGGTAATATAACTAGAAGATTGTGTGATTTGAGAAGAAAAAATGAATAACTGTCGAATATAAATATTCAGAATCTAAACTATATCGGTTGTGAATAGCAGGAACTTATCAATAAAAAGAATGTAACACGAGATGATATAGAAAGAACCATCAACGATAGAAGTAACATTTTTCCAAGCAAGAAATTGTTACTACTTGTAGATGAAAATTCACCAAATTAGAAAACCTGCAGAAAGTAAAGCTAATAAGTTAGTAGACAGATTAGGAACTAGTATGCTAGCAGCTGTAGGCATATTAAGAACTAGTATGCTAGCAGCTGTAGGCATATTAAGAACTAATATACTAGCAGCTGTAGGCAGATTAAGAACTAATATGCTAGTAGCTGTTGGCAGATTAAGAACTAGTATGCTAGCAGCTGTAGGCATATTAAGAACTAGTATGCTAGCAGCTGTAGGAATATTAAAAACTAGTATGCTAGCAGCTGTAGGCATATTAAGAACTAGTATGCTAGCAGCTGTTGGCATATTAAGAACTAGTATGCTAGCAGCTGTTGGCAGATTAAGAACTAGTATACTAGCAGCTGTAGGCATATTAAGAATTAGTATGCTAGCAGCTGTTGGCATATTGAGAACTAGTATGCTAGCAGCTGTTGGCAGATTAAGAACTAGTATGCTAGCAGCTGTAGGCATATTAAGAATTAGTATGCTAGCAGCTGTTGGCATATTGAGAACTAGTCTGCTAGCAGCTGTTGGCAGATTAGGAACTAGTATGCTAGCAGCTGTAGGCATATTAAGAACTAGTCTGCTAGCAGCTGTAGGCATATTAAGGACTAGTATGCTAGCAGCTGTAGGCAGATTAAGAAAACTCTTGAAAAGCATTACTCTCGTTATAAAGAATTATTGAAAAGGAAAACACGCATTTTCTTCCATACAACCTTTTCAATTTTATTAGACATTGCACAAAGAAACTTGTTTGTACTTTTGTTGATTTTAAAATTGTCTTTAGTAATGTATGAAGAGTTGGATTGTGTCATAAATTGTAATCGGTAGCCTTGAGGAGAAAATGAATTAATGTTATACCAAGCATTTATATCGATATCAAATCATATGTCTGTGTAAATAATACATTTTGCGGTTTGTTTCTCCTGTGGAAAAAACCAGGGGAAAATTTACCTCCATTATTGTTTTCTTTATTCCTAAATGACCTAGAATTTTTTTGTTACAAGCATATGGTTGTAGAGGTTACCCTGCACCCTACAAACATACTTTGTAAATATGTTAAATGTTATGTTGGTTTTTTTATACGTTGATGACATGTATTGGCGCAGATAATCCTGCCGACATGCAAAATATATCCTTGATATGTTTAGTAGATTTTGCGGTAACTGAAAATTTACAAACAATTCAGAAAAAGAAACTTATTGTATTTTTTTCAGAAAGAAAGATGTGATATGCAACTTTAAGATAAAATGCATATACTGATGTTGTAGATGAATATAAATACTTAGGTCTTATATTTCACCAATCTAGTATCCATAGCTAATAAAGGTACCGATTTTAACATATGCTTGTAAAATTTGTGGATTTGTAAGAACTGATATAGTTGAAAAATTCATCATTCTTTCCATGAAAGTGTCGTGAATGTCAAAATATGTACCCCTCTATAATGTCAAAATGTGTACCCCTCTATAATATCAAAATATGTACCCCTCTATAATGTCAAAATATGTACCCCTCTATAATGTCAAAACATGTTTCCTCTATAATGTCAAAATATGTACCCGTCTATATACGGTATTAGTGAACTTGATCGGTTTTAGGTGCTTAAGTATTAACATTAAAAATCGTATTATAAACTATTGGACAAGGCTAGTTGGTGGTCATGAAGAAAAAATGGCTTATCATGTGTCTTTTCGTATGTATTCTCTCTTATACAAACGTTTTTTGTTTTTTTTTTGTGATAATTCCTATGACAGTCAATGAATACTGAAGGAAAATCTATATCAGAGGATGTCAGGTTTAGCTACGTATGGAGAATTCAAAGCTTTGGGTCAGTTAAATGGTTAACAAAATCTGTAGAAAAACAACTAAACGATCAGTACAGGCAAGATTAGGCAGCTAACAGCAATACGTCATTTAAAGGTCTTAATTAAAGGTTATTTAAAACTTGGATTTAGAAAAGATCTCTAGTTACCACCAAATATGTCTAAAAGCTTAATTAAGTTTAGAGCATCAAATTATAGGTATCCCGTTGAAACTGGTAGATGGACTAATGTTTCCTATAACGAAAGAGATTGTATACACTGTCAGTCAAGGTGATGAATGTTGTTACGTCTTAAACTATGCAACAGAAAGAAGCGAAACCACACAAGTTGAGTAAAATCAACAAGCAGTTTATTTCTCTACAATACCTAATGAAAATTTAAGAGGCACTTACAGTATTGTGAATTAAATTCCAGATATTTCTAATTGTTCTATCACAAAACCTAAAGTATAGAAATTTCCGAATGAATTCCAATAGTCTTGAATGTCCTGAGTACCACAAAGACGCAATCCAAAATGCCTTTGAGTTTCATAATAATTCCAAAATGTATTAATCCAAAGTCAATGAGCACTTTGTAAGTCCAATTAATAATTGAAATAATCCCTCTCAAATTATCCCGGAACACAAATGTAAACCTTGATAACAAATTGATTCCACAGACTGATCTTAAAAAAAGGAATGACTCATTTCTTTACCGATTCCCTATTTATACTCATTTCACTCTACCTAGATGTGAGCCATTCTAATGGAAAATTTCAATCAAATTGTTCAAACGTCTGTTTCTATGATATTCTGAACTCAAATATCAATGCCAACATCATATTTACAATTATAGACAAAAGATAGTTATGTAAACATCTTTTTTACGAATGACCATTATCTTAAAGTATGGACAAGAGTTGAGCACACAATAAAGATATAAATAACGATATCAAGATCTCCTCTCGTATTCTTATTTTTCATGACGAAAAGACGAAAATTTATTTCCACATTTTTACATTTCCAGGTCTAACATTTATAAATAAAATTAATTCTTGAAAGTATTTGCAGGTTCTTGGACTGCATTTTCCGAATTTTGTAATCTTGTCAAGTATTATGTTATGACGCCACATGCTATATTCATGTTATGACATCACACGCTATATATATGTTGTGATATCACACGCTATAGTCATGTTATGACATCACACGCAATATTCATGTAATGATATCACCCGCTACAATCATGTTACGACATCACACACGCTATATTTATGTAATTATATCACACGCTGTATTCATGACATCACACGCTGTATTCATATTATGATATCACACGCTATAGTCATGTTATGACATCATGCGCTATAATCATGTTCTTTTCTCATATACCTCATATGTTGTAAACTTTACAACCTGAGTGTAATAAAGTCTTTTCTCGGTGTGTCCCTGAGAAATGCACTTAGCTCTCGCTTCCTCAGTTTAGTATGGCTACTAATGTGTTGACAATGCCATAAAAATGTTTTTGTTTTTAAAATAACGAAACCACTCGACCAACCATTTATCGTTTTGCAATATTTATCACGCTTACTTAGCTGGCTTTGACTGTTTATACTTTATCATCAGCTTTACTTTCAACTTGATAACTTAACCAGTAGCGTCACTAGAGTTGGTGTCACCCAGTGCGGTAACTCATGGTGTCACCCCCATGGACCTCCTTCCTGCACAAAAATTATTGTTTTTTTTTTTTATAGACAGTCATGTGCGGTAATTTATGGTGTCACCCCGATGGACCTTCTTCCTGCACACAAATTCAAAAATTGTATAGACAGTCATTTTGGTGTCACCCCTCTGATGGTGTCACCCTGTGCGGTCCGCTCCCCCCGCCCCCGCCACCTCCAGTGACACCACTGAACTTAACGAAAAAGAAATTGGAAACTTTAAAACTTAATTTCAGGAATGCAGTTTTATTGTAGGTACAGATAAAAATTTGTTACAAGCAGTTTAATTGGATGGTTGTTGTGGAAGATAATGATTAAATTGCAAGAATGACTTCTTTTGCTCATTTCAGTTAAATTTCCGCTTATAATTTCTTGTTCCTACTTTTTAATTCAGCATACGCACTGAAGCCAAAACATGAAAACTGGAGAAAAGCTAGTTAGAGATTTTAAATATTGAATTTTTCGATTTATCTCTACATGACTCGGGGCTATAGCTTCAAATTTAATAACCAAAAAAAAAAAAATAAAATAAAGAAGAACCCTTTACAAGTACTTTCAGAACCCAATACGTTAATTTATCTTATTTAGCAATAGCTAGAAGAACCATTTTGACAACTGTTTCGACTATATGGTCACAAACTAAGTAACAGAAAGAAGCAAAACCAGCAAGTGTGGTAAAACTTAACAAATAATTTAATTATCAAAGTTATAGATAAAAATGTGAGAGGAACTTACAATATTATGAAATGAATCCAAAATAATCCTGAAAAATTCTGTTAAAGTCCAAAAGAATGAAAAGTTCTGTATAAACTTCAGAACCGGAAATATACTGGTCCTCTAAGAATTGTGACGTTGTCAAAATGGCGTTGTCCAGAACTCATTTGAATAATTCACAATAGTGTTACGAATATGTAATTAAATTGCTTGTGTGTTAGTTTTAAATTCTTTTTTTTTATTTTAGTTTTGTTTCATTACATTTTATTGTAATGATAATTTACACTGGATTTGACTCTTATTTTTTGGAAAATTCACATCTGATTAGAATGTAAAAGGTATTACATTATCAGTATTTTTAGCTCACCTTGGCTGAGACGTTTTGTAAACACTAAGTGAAAACGATTGGCTATTACCAAGGTCATGTTCGGCCCACGTGTTAGTGAGTTGTAAACAGCCTTTCTTTTTTAATTTATTTCCAGTGTGGGAATCTGATTTTTTGATAGTGTTATTCTAGCATACGTGTAAAATGGCATTTTTTTTTACTGCGATGTTCAAATTTAGTGATCACATAGCCCGTCACGTGAGCCACCATGTGATCTAAAACCGCGGGTTAAAACAGACACTCTCTAGTAGATTTATAAGTCGTATTTTAAACCTTGAGGGCTCAAGAGGTTTTTATTGTTGTTGCCAGTTTGTTCTGAAGTTCATCTATTTTTTAATTTTTTTTTGGATTTAATAATTCATATTCTCTAGAAAACAAAACAAGTGCTCTTCTTTATGAAAATTCTGGGACAAAGACATTCAGTGGAAATTTGTTCTGGAATTCTACACAGAACATTATAAATTGTGTTTCAACGAGGAACTGTTGCCATCAGTACAACGACCTCTTCTGACGTCATCGCCTTCCATATTGGAACTTCATAGAGATTCGAACCTGGATTCAATTAGAACTGTTTAGTGACAGGACTTATATTTTTCAATTTTAGGATTAAATTTTGGATTATATTCACAAACCGTAAGTCCTATTTCATATTTTTATCTTGTTTTCAAGGGAAATAAATTATTTTGTTAAAATTTACAAAGCTTGTTGACTTCACTCTTTTCTTTTGTTACATTTGTACGAGGCTACACGTAACAGAAGAAAATTGGGTTGCTCGTCCTTGGGATATATGAATTTTGGCTAAAATATTTCAGAAAATTGTTTTTTGAAATTTAAATTCCCCTAGTTTTTAAATCCCAAGTTTTATTTTACATTTTGTTTGAAATCTTTAGTGAGAACAACAGGCTTTTTTCACAATGTCATCAAAAGTGGAGACTTTTCTTTCTAGTCCTACTCAGCAGCAGTTGGATAGTTTGAAAAAAGATGAGTTGCTTGAACTTGCCAGAAAATACGATCTTTCTGAGGCAAAAGCTTCCTTAACGAAGCAAGAAATTAAAAACATTTTGATTCAGTATTTGATAGAGACGAATGTTTTTGATAAAAGTGTTTTGGCTTCGGTCAGTAAGTCTGTATCAGACTCTGACATAAAAGTAAAGGAATTAAAAATGAAATACAAGATGGAATTGGGGTTAAGGAAGCGAGCTTCAGAAAGAGGAAAGAGAGAAACAATTGCAGTTACAATTAGAGGAGAGGCAATTGCAACTGCAATTTGAAAAAAGGGGAGAGAGAGAGACAGGACAGAGAGGATGATAAACAAATGAGATTACAATTTGAAAAATAGGAGAGAGAGAGAGAGAGAGAGAGAGAGAGAGAGAGAGAGAGAGGAAAGAGAGAATGATAAACAAATGAAATTACAATTTGAGAAAGAGGAGAGAGAGAGACAGGAGAGGGAGAAAGATAAACAGTTACAATTTGAGAAAGAGGGGAGAGAGAGAGATGCAAAAAGAGAAGGATGAAAGGGAATTTCACATTAGAACGAAAGAAATAGAGCTGGCAAGTGAAAAGCACGATCTCGCTTTACATACAAATTCAAGTTTTGATATTACAAGGAATTTTAGGCTAGTACCCCCTTTTAGTGAAAAAGAAATAGACAAATATTTTATTTATTTTAAAAATGTTGCTGAAAATTTGAAATGGCCAAGGGAGCATTGGACTCAATTATTGCAATGTGTACTTTATGGCAAAGCCCGAAATATCTATGCATCCCTGTCAGTTCATCAAAGTGCTGACTATGAGTTGGTTAAGGACTGTATCTTAAAGGGTTATGCGTTAGTCCGTGAGGCTTATCGGCAAAAATTTAGGAACTATTAAAAAGAAGTTGGACAAACTCATGTCGAATCTGCAAGAGAAAAAGAGCAGTTATTTGAGAGATGGTGCTTAGCCAAGAATACCCTGATTTATACCCAGTTTGTGCAGTTACTAGAGCTATGGCAAAGAAAGCTCTTGAGAATGATTTTGATAAGGAAAGTACTCCTTTAGCTGACACATGTATTGGTCAGGCTTTTGATGAGGTCACTTTCACTCCTAATTTGGATCAATCAAAAGGTATTGATCACATTTAACTACTCATTCTCTTTTATCTAATCAGGGTGACAAACGACAATCACTTGTCGCCAAACAGGAAAAAGATCCTGAGATCTCCTGTTTGTTTCAGAGGGCCATTAGTGAAACTGAAGCCACTGAAGTACCTGTCTGTTATTTCATTAAGAAAAGAATTCTTAAGAGAAAATGGAGACCTCCCGAGTTACCTGCTGGTGACGAGTGGTCAGTGAACTATCAGATTGTAGTTCCAAAATCTTACAGACAGGAAATACTTAGTTTGGCACATGAAACTCCTCTGGCTGGTCATTTAGGGATAAATAAAACTTATCACAAGATCTTGACACACTTTTATTGGCCAAAAATCAAAAGTGATGTTTGTAAATTTTGTAGATCTTGTCATACTTGTCAAATGGTAGGAAAACCCAATCAGAGGATACCTAACTACTATGACAATGAAATATCCGGGATATAAATTGTGTCTACTTAAAATGAACATAAAACGACAGATGTCGTTATCGCTCGTCGATTTCTAGGTCAATAAAAATAATTTCAAGCATCCGCAACAAGTTGAAATAAACTAGTTGAGACATAATAAATTTAAAGGTTTAATTCCTTTAGAAACAGCCATGTAAAGTTTTGCAAACACAACGGTGTTTGTGTTTTATTTGTTTGTCTTGTCTATGTTTTGTATATGCCTTTGAAAAAGACTCCTTAAGAGTCGAAAGCGCTCAGGCTAGTTAGATACTAGTTTTACACTGTTCGTTGTCAGTTTATTGCATTTATGTTAATCAATCCCTGACCAACGTGATCCCTTGCTGGATCCAGTGCATTTCAAAGGACTGTTATTCGCTATATGATTTGTATTCTTTATATATATATATATATATATATATATATATATATATATATATATATATATATATGCTTCCATCCGTACTTACGTACATACATACATACAGACAGACGTGCATACATACACACATACATACATACATACATACATACAAAGGATAGAGATGTAAATGTAAAAAAAAATACTCTTTGACATAAAGGATTTTACTTAAACTTTTGTTTCTTGTAAAAATACTATAACATAGCTTCTTACCTATATGAACCCCTATTACATATGCATAATTCTACCGTCATACACAAGAATTTCTGACGTCATAGCATGGTTACATTTTACATGTTCAAACAATTGCATCTAAATTAATTTTTGCGGCAAATAAACATCATTATATTCAGGAAAGATTGCTTTCTTTAAATAGGCAAGAACTAATAATATCCATTTTATACCAGAACGGACGTTTGTTTAGAACTAGTTTTTGTGAACACAATAATACCAATACCAGTAGCCCTACTTCGTGGACACGTTCCTTACACATACTGAAAGAAATAAAATAGCCATCTTATATGCATATTATTGTAGAAATGCATGCAAAATATAGTTTACAAGCAAGCATTATTTAGAAAACGAATTACCTCCATAATATCATGTTATCTATCATGTTGGGCAAAGTACTTTCAGCGTATGCATCCTATATATAAACACCCACATTGTCTTTCTTTCAAAACTTGCGGCGGCATCCCCAATTTGTAATACGTTTTTTTTTTTTTTTTTTTTTAAAATATTCAAACTTTCTTTAAAGCTCGCTCATCCTATTTTGTTTTTGACTTTTTTTAATTCCCGTCCTATGGTGGGCAAATTAACCAAGCACCAATATAATTTACCTGACATAATCTTCAAAACTTTATCATTAGCCAAGCGTCCCGAAAAACATAACTCCACTTAGGTAGTAGATTTTAACTACAGTCAGCTTTTTGTCTTTGACAATAGTTTTATTTGCTCTATTGTAAGGTTTAGGTTCATATCGTAGGCTACGACATCGCAGCTATGAACACAAGTGTTGCAGAGTCCTACTAAATGCTACAATACGACCATTCAAACATTCTTTATGAGACATAAGTGCCTGACAAACATGTCATCACATGAAGTATCTAACAGTTTTATGTGAGAAGAAATAAACATCCTTTACCTTTCCTATCCCTATAATGTCTTCCTTAACTTAGTCAACTGCTTTCAACCATGATTTATTAAACAGTTGCCACGTGGCCTTGAGGCAACATAACTGGTTAACTATCGAGTTAATAGTGAAACTATCAACGTGAGCAAGATCGGCGGCATTCGTTTCATATAGCTTTTCGTTGTGCTTTTCTGTTGAAAGACATCCATCAGTAGCGTTTTTACGGTCTTTAACTTCCCCTTGTACCAAGCGTTTGCCCCTCTTCAGTCTTGGAAATAAAAATCTGTAAGCGGGTAACAGGCAGACAACACCAGATTAGATGTTTAAGTGAAAAGTACTCACCAAACGCACGAGCATTTTGAAGACATTATTTGTCACAAATGTCTTTAAAACAGATGTTAATACAGTTGTAATATACAATATATGTATATTCGTTCTTATGCTACAAATTTATTGCTAAGTGATAAGAGAGAAAGTAAGAATGTATATAATGGTAATGACAAATATAACTTTAGTACATAATTTAAGTGTAATTTAAACGTATCCACATTATGTGTTAAGTCAGAATGATGCCATTTCTGTACATTTGCAATTTCGTGTTTGCTTCCCAATACCAGCAGATGCAAGAGGAAGAAGCGATCAATAATTTAAGGTCGGTTGTTTTGCCCGGGGTTCACCGGTTTACTTGATCCCTCTAGCAACTTCACTATTGTATCTGATCTATAATAAAGGTGTCAAAATTTGATGTACAGCTGTCGTAAAATACTACCAGTATTGTACAGACTTTGGTTATTGCGCATGAAAGCACATGAAGTTCATTTACTGTCGTGTATGTGTCTGAGAGGGCTGAAATTCAAAAGATCCTGACAGTCTTCGGAAAGTTATGCATTTCTAACAGGAACATTCAATTTTAGCAGTCCAGCCTTGGTTAGAGGTTGGCCAAATCCAAATAAACTTTCAATATTCGCTCTGAGAGCTGAACATTTCTTCACCACCAGAGGAAACACAACAATTAGTGGAACAAGTCTGAGTGAAATTAATGATAATTGGGAACCAAGACCGGGTCAAATGTTGATGAAAATGGCCACCGGCTGTCAAGTATCTGTCTGGCAGCTACACTATCAGTGACATTCCTGTAAAATAACTCCCTATGCGTAGTTTATTAATATTAATTACTACGGGATTTGACATGACCGTGGCACACTACTGCATGCGGTATTAGTTTTAAGTTTTGTGCGGCAGGGTGAGCAATGAAACAATACATATCACAACAGCTTTTGTTTGGGTGTTTTCTTTTAAAGCAAACTAACTGAACTTGCTTTAAGGATTGTGTGCTTTTGTTTTTGTTGGTTTTAACGGCACTTGATTATATTATGCCGAGGAAATGAGAGCAATGTTCTTTTCTCAAAGTAACACCGAGCCAGACGACGTTAACTGGCCCGGACGGGTATAAAATCCAGCGACCATTGGATTACGAGTCCCACAGGATTGTTGTAAAACGAGTGCATAATAGCAAAGTGTAGCTCTGGAAAACGGAAGCCATTGACAGCCGGTCCAACTATGCTCCGGAGTTCATCTGTTTCGTCGTCAGATTTTGCATATGTATCCATTTGTCCTATTAATGTACGTACTATAATGCAAGTCCAATAACTCAAGGAAGCAATGGAACGAATGAGCAAATGTACTGGCTAACCAATACAAGTCAACAAACAAATCAAGTAATTACTTTATTATAACTGAATTCATGTCGCAGTGACTTACGTATAAGCCTAAACACTGCAAAAAGAAAGGGGAAAAACAATTTCATATAACAATGTATAAGCACTAATGTGTTCATCGACGTGCTGGAGACTTAACTCGACACGTTTTTGCTCTCTATGACCGGTCCGGTGGCCTAAGTGGTTAGAGCGTCCATCTCGAATGCAGGAGGTCGCGGGTTCGAACCCTGGCCGAGTCATACCAAAGACATATATAAATGATACTAGCAGCTGCCTCGCTTGACGCACAGGATTAAGAGGTTAGCGTTAGGACTGGTCGGCCTGGTGTCTGGATAATGTGACTGAGTGGGGACATGATGCTACATGTCTGCGGCATGATGCCCCAAATCACACACGCATACACGCTTATTTTCTAAATAAAAAATAAAAGTAATTTCCGTGGAATCAAGGAGCAATTATGTATGTATGGATGTATGTATGGATGGATGGATGGATGGATGTGTGTATGGATGGATGCATGTATAGCTGGCGAACTGTTACAGATAACGAAGGGGTGGCCGAGTGGTCTAAAGAGCTCACTGCTATGGATCACTACCATCTCACCTGTCTGTGTGGGTTCGAGTCTCGGTTTCGGCAAATGTAGGTATGTGAGAAAGCTTGCCAGTAGCTTCTCGTGGGTCGGTGGTTCTCTCCGGGGTTTTCCCTGGTTCTTCCTCCACCACTGATACTGGCCGCCATGTATAGCCTATATTGTGCTGAAAAATGGCGTTAAACCCTACATCATCATCAACAACAACAATGACAGATGACGAAGAGTGATATAAATAGAAAGAATAGATTGGAAGAAATAAAAGGAACAAGTTTTAAAATGAAATAAAGAAAGGATGAAGTGTCATATTCGAATGTCTGGGGTTCTGTTCCGATAAGAATTCCAGACTAAATGATATCATCAGCAAAGAGCAAACCTGCGACTTCATCTACTTCTGGCAATTATTGCGATACACGGTGCGTATTTTCTTAAGGAAATTCTATACTTTATTTGTTGTTGTTGTTGTAATAATTCAATACAGCAACAGGCGAAATTTGATTCAAACCACAGGCGGTTTAATCACACGCCCTGTCTTTTATACCATGCACATAACATTTGTTTTGCAGATATATGATCTTAATTTCAAATGCCTTTCTATCATTTGAAGGAAAAAAAAAAAAGACATTAAAAATTACCACAAAACTGAAATCAAATTAAGACATTTAACAGGGTTTTAATGCCAAGTTAATGGTAATACTGGTCACATTATGTATAAGTTTTCTTTAATTAACAATGCTAAATTTAAAGCTATCTTTAATTAACAATGCTGAATTTAAAGCTATCTTTAATTAACAATGCTGAATTTAAAGCTATCTTTAATTAACAATGCTAAATTTAAAGTTATCTTTAATTAACAATGCTAAATTTAAAGCTATCTTTAATTAACAATGCTGAATTTAAAGCTATCTTTAATTAACAATTCTAAATTTAAAGCTATCTTTAATTAACAATTCTAAATTTAAAGTTATCGCATTCAATCACTGTTCATAAAATGGAGGCTATTTCTGTAGTTTTTTTTTTCCGAATAATATCAGAAAGTGAATCTGTGATATATGAATTCCTTACATACTAACCTTTACTCATTCTTCTAATTGATTCTCAAAATTTTGATAAAACTTAAAATATTTACAGTTATGCAACACGCATTCGTTAATGGCATAAAATGACAGGTTGTTTTGTCAGATAAATTAACGCTACGAAAATGTTTTATTATGGTAAATACAAAACTACTGAAAAGTCAAATAACTCGTTTATAAAAGGATATAGATTGAAATCTGCTACGCCTGTGACGAAGTCATAATGCACGATTAAGCTTACTGGCTCTCTCGATTTGGTAGACGCTTTGAAGATGAAGAAAGAAAGAATGAACCAAACATGAATGAAGCAAGTCCAAAATCTCTTTGCAGGACCAACTTCCATACACGAAATATGCAAATGAGTAACCCCCAACAGTTGATTAATGAATCAGTAACATGCATTCATCAATATTCAGTTTAGTACATTAATATTAATGAATATTAATTGGATACGTCTTGTGCCTAACAGCTGATAAAATCAGTATCAATTTTTCGAGACTAATAAATTGAGAGCCTAATTTCAACATCCGGGTAATCGTTGTCAGGCGTATGCTTTGATCATCGAAAGTTTATGTCAGTATGCGTGCATTAAGCAGGTGTTCCGTTTCACTTAAATGCATCTTGTCGAATCCTAATTGTCTTGAAATAGGACACCCATTTTGCAGAGTAAAGTGTCATCACTTCCAAGACCCAGACGCTATTACGCGTGTAATAATACCCCCTGACGAATAATCACGTGCACATACATTTTCGGCACAAATTGGGTTCCACGCCATATGAGCACTTTACACTAATATAGCGTTACAGCATCGCATGTAACAATGAACATCAAATGTTATGTGAGAGAGAGAGAGAGAGAGAGAGAGAGAGAGAGAGAGAGAGCTTTTCAGTCTCATTTAGATTGAACGTAATACGTCTTCAGTATGAACGGATTACGGTATGAATGGATTACAGTATGAACAGATTGCAGTATGAATGGATTACAGTATGAATGGATTACAGTATGAACGGATTGCGGTATGAATGGATTACAGCATTTTGATTATGCATGTAACAAAAAAACAATGTTGGGCTACATATATTATATATGCGAAACAAATATTAACGTGCTTGAGATAAACCGAACAAATCAACAAAGCTACTGGAATGTTTGATCTGGTTACTATGGTGACATAATTTTCATTTAAAATTTAATTTAGGATCTGTCCACAATGAACTCAATAGAGAAACATAGAATATAAATAGCCCCTACCTAATAAAACATTTTTTGACTGTAGTACGACATAAGCAACAGAGTTAAAAACAGCTCTCTTGTATACAAATTCGTTTATCTTCAAACACCTCACGAGAGAGATAAAGTCTCAGTACGTAATACCCCCGTGTTTCGTTTATCAACCTTCTAACATTGTATAAGTATGGGAAGAATGCGTTCGTGCGATATGTGTTTAACTAATGCTATATTGGCTAGACTCTCCTAATTACGTGTATTTAGACACCTAAAGGCTGCCTTAAATTAATTAGTTTACAAGTGAGAAGTTGGTTTCTAATGGAAAAGTGTAATTAGAATGTCTTCTCTAGTTAATATCCCTACCGTTGGGGGTAACAATGACTTGATATTCAGGAGAAATTTACACGAGGTAAAAGATACAACTGATAAACGTAAATTTCTTTAAAAAGTAAATCATTTAATGGAAAATACGTGCTTCTTTCCTTAACGAGAAACAGTACACCATTTTTAATGTAATAATAATAATAATAATAATAATAATAATAATAATAATAATAATGAGGACTTTGTATAGCGCCTAATCTTTAGAAGCTCTAAGCGCTTTACAACATTTGACAACACTTAAAAAAACAAAACATATATAATGATATGGTTACAAAAATAAAAACAAACACCACGAAATTAGAAAACAGAAAACATGCTGTAAATATTTAAGGTAAGGATACATTATTAGGTCTTTAAGTCTGTTCTTGCAGTTGAAATAGGTGAGTTTTAAGAGCGTTCTTGAATGAAATCACTGTGTCTTTGTGTCTAAGTGCAGTGGGCAATTCGTTCCACGTTGCTGGGCCCTGGTATGCAAAAGAGCGTTGTCCATATGATTTCATTTTCATAGTGGGAATAATGAGAATACGAGTGTCAGAAGAGGAGCGTAAGTATCTTGCTGGTGTGTACACATGGGTGAGGTCAGATAGGTATGTTGGACTGGAGCCCGTCAGTGAAACGTAGTACAGAAAACAAATTTTATGTTTAATTCTGGATCGTAAGGATAGCCAGTTTAGGGTACAGAGCAGGGGGAGGCGTGCTCTGATCGTGGTACTCTAAGGATGATCCGAAAAGCTGTGTTTTGAACTTTTTGAAGTTTCTGGAGTAGATATTGAGACGAACCAGACAGAATTGAATTACAATAGCCCAGTCTTGAAAGTACTAAGGAACACACAAGTGTTTTAGTGGCATCAACTGAAAGATACTTGCGAATGGAGCTGATGCGTCTCAGCTCAAGATATGCAGCCTTGCATATGTTCATGACATGTTGGTGCAGTGAGAGAGTACTGTACCTAGGTTTCGTACTGACTGTGTGAATTTAATGTTGGTGTTGTTGATATTTATTGTCTGAGGTAAAGGCTGTGAATGAAAAAGTCTTTGTGTTGTAATCAGAATGGCTTCAGTTTTATCATCATTCGTCTGCAGCTTGTTACATTTCATCCATGATTTCACATCGGAAAGGCATCTCTCTACGCCTTGGATGGTAGCTTCAACTTCAGTTGGATGGCTAGATTTGTATATTTGGGTGTCATCAGCATACAATTGGTGAGACACTGGATGATGATCTATGACACTTGAGAGTGGCTGAGTGTATAGAATGAAGAGAACAGGTCCAAGAACAGACCCCTGTGGAACACCACAGCATAGATCAACTGGGCTGGAGTGTTTTCCATTTACGGACACAATTTGTGTCCTGTTGACCAAGTAGGACTTGAACCATAGTAAGGCCGTATCATGAATGCCAAATACATGCTGGAAACGGTGAAGTAATATATCATGGTCTATAGTGTCAAATGCTGAGAGAGAGAGAGAGAGAGAGAGAGAGAGAGAGAGAGAGAGTTGATGACGTCACTGTGCATCCTTCTAAACTTGTAAGGACGACCGCAGTCTGTTTTCCATAAAGTTTTCCTCATCTTTTCATGGTCTTAAATTTATGGCCGATGATGTATCCATGAATACATTTTTGAAAGGTCTCTTATTATTATTATTATTATTATTATTAGTAGTAGTAGTAGTAGTAGTAGTAGTAGTAGTAGTAGTACTGCCATGGTGAAAAACAACCATTTGCGATTGGAGGATAATTGCTGTCGGTGCGAGGCACTTGTGTACATGATATCGCTTAACTCTCCCTTGTAATGAATATATTTACATATAAATGGTTCGTGTATTCATGTTACATTAAATGCGCGAAGGACTGAATTTAGAAGTGGTGATGTACTTACATATGGTGCTGACTAGTTACCTGAAAACGATCGAGAATTTACTGATTTTCTGCACATTCCACCTGTATCATGTGCTAACATATACACTTAATACACGGCACTGGGTGTGAGGGTGTGGTTGGCAGCATCCTTTGTTTAATTTCTGTTTTGTTTAATATTTTTTTTACAAATACTCTTATTCATTAACTAATATTAAGGTATTTTTGACGAATTTAAATTAAAGCGAGAAACAAAACCCGGCTGCTTGAAGCTAGGCTTGACTGAATTAAAAATGAAATTATTTTCACCATCAGCTTAATAAAAACGCCGACAAAAGAATACCTGAGAGAGAGAGAGAGAGAGAGAGAGAGAGAGAGAGAGAGTTAATGACGTCACTGTGCATCCTTCTAAACTTGTAAGGACGACCGCAGTCTGTTTTCCATAAAGCTTTCCTCATCTTTTCATGGTCTTAAATTTACGGTCGATGATGTATCCACGAATACATTTTTGAAAGGTCTCTTGTACACCTACACGCACTGGTGACTGGTATACAAACGGTCTTGAAAATGGTCTGGATCAAAAGTATGTTCTACAGCCTTACGTGGCCTCTTCACACGTTGACAAGTACATAGTTCTCAAGATTTCACAGCTGTGTTGTTGTTTTTTCTTCGGCTGTTCAAGAAATGAAAGTTTAAAGCGTGATTTTAAAGTGATGGAAACGAGTAGATACCGTTGATACGTATTATAAAGGCTTGGAAAGACTAACGCGTTCCTTTGCTGTGTACTGCATGACAGCAAAGTACCAAAGTATGGCACACATTGTAAAATAGTGTTACACCATAAAAACATACTGGCCGTGACTTACTATTAAGAAAGCTGACACATACGTGCCAGTGACTGAAACAATGTCATATTGTGACAATATGAAGAAAAAAAACCCCAAAGTGACACATAAGCACAAACAAGCTGACATCCAGACCGATGCCAACACGCACGTCTATTCCTTGAAGCAATGTAGAGTCTGGACCACTTCCAGAACGTTTATTATGTTGTTATTCTCAAGTAAACTACCACGTAATATAGTTGTACAGGAGAGTGTGAGAAAGTTGACTTAGATTCACAAGAACTGAATGTTGAAATTTAGAAAGACTGAAAATAATAATAATAATAATAATAATAATAATAATAATAATAAGAAGAAGAAGAAGAAGAAGAGTCACTCGAAGGGACTGACACTCTACTGAGCGAAACGAATTTATAGGAATTCAAGATAAGACCATTTCATCCTTTTAAATGCTGAGTGTTGAAACCGTTTCTAATGTTTTTCAGCAATAGCAAGATTTTTAAATTAGCTGCGGTAGTAAATGATATTGGATGCCAGCTTGGTACCTTTTAAAAATAAGGACAAAATGGATATTGTTATAAGCCGTTTGGTGAAAACCCCATTCCATAAAGTTCATCCATTCATTCTGGCTCAGCAATAGCAAGACTTTCAAGATGGCTGCTATGGCGGCAATAATGAACGGCACATCCGCGCCATTTTCACTTAGGACCAACTGGACATCATAAAATGGTTCCTGGTGAAAACCTCACGCCAATATGACTAATCTGTTCAAGTAGAGTTGTAATAGTATTTTTAAGATGGTTAATATGGCGGCCATATTGGATACCAGATTAGCATCATTATTATCTAGGAACAGCTTGTCATCATACGAAGAATTATAGTGAAAATCCCATGTTGTTATGGAGTGACTATAACAAAATTTTAAAGATGTCTGCTGTGCAAAAAATTTTAGACGTCAGATCGGCGCCATTTTCAATGAGAACCAACTAGACATCACAAGAAGTCTTCTAGTGAAAACCCAATGTTGATATGACAGTCTATTCAGGTGGAGGAGCGATAACAAAATTTTGAATTTTAATACCGTGACGGCCATACTGGACCCAGATCAGCACCATTTTCGTTCAGAACCAACCAGACATCATGAGAAATCCTTTAGTGGAAACCCAATGTTGACATGACCATACATTCCGGAGGACTAGCGGTAACAAGATTTTCAAGATGGCCGGTGTGGCGGCCATATTGGACATTAGGACCACATAGACATCGTACGCAGTTTTCTTGTAAAGAAACAAACAAACATGTTTTTAGGACTTCCATTCTGGAAGAATAACAATAAAAAGATCTTCAAAATGGCTGTCGTGGCGGTCATACTGGACTTCAGATTGGTACCGTGTTCATTGAAGAATAACTAGACATAGTACGAAGTCGTTCAGTGAAAACCCGATGTTGATATAATATCCATTTAGGAGGAATAGGGATAACGATATTTTCAAAGTATCCGCTATGTGGGCCATACTGGATATCCAAGCATCACCATTTCCATTTGGGACAAATTAAACCAGTAGTTCCCAACCTGTTTTGGCCGAACCCGAACAAATATTTTGTCGCTGCCTCAAGATCCTGTTTCCAAATTTTGATAAATTTGACACCGTCAACAAACACAATATCCTGGCGACCCTCCGTGACCCTGATTTGGGTCGCGAACTGGGGCTTTGGAACCAGTTAACTAGACCATGGGATGAATTTGTGTTTAAAGTATTAAGACAACCAACCAAATAGTTTAAGAGCAGTAGCGATAACAAACATGTGCTAACCGACGGATGGACGTCGGGCAGACGACAGATAACAGACAACAGACCATTTCATAAGCTTGTTCAAGTCTACGGCCAGTAAAGCTATGATCAGGGCCGGCCTGACTAGATAAGCGAGCTAGATGGTCGCCTAGGGAGCCCGGCTTTAAGGGGCGCCAGATTAGACGGAAGTTATTTGGGGGGGGGGGGTAAGTCATAGTTCGCCGCGGGTGCTTAAAAACCAATAATAATAATAATAATCATAATAATAATAATAATAATAATAATAATAATAATAATAATAATAATGGGTGGAAACGTTGGATGTATTCAAAATATTTAGAGTTCTTGTTTCCTTTCTAACACTCACATGTGCTTAGAAACACGTTAAGTTTTGGCACATAAACAGACAATCAAACAGATTGCAACATCCACATGTACCGTCCTCGGTAAAAGATGGATAAAGATTCAATAGTGATATATTATTCCTACACTTTGAAAACCACAATAAGCAAATGTTCCGCGTGATGTACGTGAAAACTTACAATAAGTGAACAAGAACGCGTAGTTGATGAATTAATTAAGAAAATTAAATTAAATAAGAAAAAACGACGCATGAACCTTAAAAGAAAGAACAACACTACAGTGGGATACACATTCGATATAGCCATGATTGTACTTTTGATCTCCGTTTCTACGATACTGATACACAAGTTTCAGTCGATTCCGACACGAGAAAGCAGACGGGTTTTGTAAACAGCTAATTAGGATAGCTGAAACTTTAATTATAGACAAATGTATATAAAATGGATTTCTCTCAACGGATATTGTATGCAATATTCGCTGATATCTATACACAGCCTGTATCTGTCTACGCAAATCCTGCCTAGACAAATATTTTAAATTAGTTTATGCCATTGATTTAATAGCCAACACAAAATGTCGGGATTTTAAGGGAACGGTGTTCTTTTCTTTCCTTCAATGATTAATATCATAACTGCACGACATAATGAAAAGTACTGATGAGTTAATATATAAGTGTAATTAAAGGCTCCATAATTACAGCTTATGCTGATGAGTCTAGATAGGTGTAAATAAAAGCTACATAATTACAGTTTGTACTGATGAGCTAATAGATAGGTGTAAAGAAAAGCTACATAATTGCAGTTTATACTGATGAGCTAATAAATACGTGTAGTTAAAGGCTCCATAGTTACAGTTTATACTTGGCGAGTTAATAAATAGGTGTAAATAAATGCTCCATTTGATGCTGATGAGCTAATAAATAGGTGTAAATGAAAGCTACATAATTACAGTTGATACTGATGAGCTAATAAATAGGTGTAAATAAAAGCTACATAATTACAGTTTATACTGATGAGTCAACAAATAAGTGTAATAAAAGCTACATAATTACAGTTTATACTGATGAGCTAATAAAAGGTGTAAATAAAAGCTACATAATTGCAGTTTATACCGATGAGTCAATAAATAGGTGTAAAAAAAGCTACATAATTGCAGTTTATCCTGATGAGCAAATAAATATGCGTAAATAAAAGCTCTTTAATTACAGGTGTAAATAAAAGCTCCAGTTGATACTGATGAGCTAATAAATACGTGTAAATAAACAATTTATACTGATGAGCTAATAAATAGGTGTAAATAAAAGCTACATAATTGCAGTTTATACTGATGAGTCAACAAATAGGTGTAAATAAAAGCTACATAATTACAGTTTATACTGATGAGCTAATAAATAGGTGTAAATAAAAGCTATATAATTGCAGTTTATACCGATGAGTAAATAAATAGGTGTAAATAAAAGCTACACAATTGCAGTTTATACTGATGAGTCAATAAATAGGTGTAAATATAAGCTCTTTAATTACAGTTTATTCTGACGAGCTAATAGATAAGTATAAAAAAGATTCATACTTGCAGTTTATATTGATGAGTAAATAGGTGTAAATAAAAGATCCTTAATAACAGTTTATACGGATTAGTTAATAAATGGTTGTAAAAAGCTCACTACTTGCAGTTTATGCTGCGCCAATACAGGGGTGTAAATAAAAGATCGATAATTACAGTTTATGTTGGTGAGGGTTGCCTCAGAATATTGATGCATCCAATACAATTTTTAATATATATTGGTAAAATATCTGACATATTGAAAAATCCACTTGTAAAAAGTTACTCTTTTCTACGAGACAGGTGGGATAGATGTACTAAATTATTATCGAAATGGACTTCGTCACATAGCAAATAAACGTAATCGCTTTTTCAAAGATGTACTTTTAGCATGGTGTTTTCCGGTGGCACGTGACCCTACAATATGCGACGATGGATCTGTACAAGCTGACTGCTTGAAAAAAAGTTTTAAGGTTCGTTATCAACTTATCTTTACCCAAAAAAATCGCACGACAAAAATTGGAATGGACATGCAATCACGAACTTCCATGACGTTATGTAACAAAATGGTCATTTTGTTAATTTTTAAGACTTTCAAAGAAAAATATAATTTGGATACAAAATATGCTGAATATTTCCAAATTGGATATAATATCCAGAGAAATGGGAGCGTTTTCTAATGAATAGAGGAAAAACTATATTTCTTAAAATAAGATAATATAATTATTAACACGGTATAAAAAAAACATGTAAACCATATTTGAAGAAAATTCCTGAAACGGGCAGCAACTAAACTAACAAAAGATTAATATAAATGGGAACCTTTGTAAAATATTAATTTTAAAACAAAAAGGGGACAGACAACCTTTAAGTGCAAAATGCGTCAATATCAGAGGGTCTCACAAGACGCAAAGCATCGAGTATGATCAGCTGATGTCCGTGATGACAGATGACACTGATTCAGAAGTTGTATTAGCTCATTACTTGACGCAATATTGGCCCTAAAAATTACTTACGTAGTTCAGGGTCAATTGCACTCACGTGTGGGTGTTGGTGAGAAATGTTGGCAGCATATAACTTTTGAAAGCTTATGTCATAAAGAATCTGAAAGCAATTTTGTCATATTTAGCTGAAAGGTAACGGTCACATTTAAAGGTACATTGTAAGCCCCCCCCCCCTTAATATTTCTCATATTTTCAGCAATATTGTACTGTTCTACGAATTTGCAAAAAGATTTACATAATTCTTTTGTTTCAACTTATCATTTGACGTGTCTATAAAGACTGAGAAACCTATTGGTGCATGGGAATAAAGCTCAAGGTCAGCACTAAGATTTAATAAGCAATGGTCCATACAGCAAACTAATACAGCTTGAAATAGTGCATAAAAGTATCAGTGATACGATAGTCATGGACCTAATGCATAACAGTAAAGTTTGATTCGATAGTCACTGAATTAATGCATAACCATATCAGTGATACGATAGTCATGCACCTAATGCATAACAGTATCAGTGATAAGATAGCCATGGAATTAGTGCATAACAGTATCAGTGATAGTCGTGGAATTAGTGCATAACTGTATCAGCAATACGATAGTTATGGAATTAGTGCATAACAGTATCAATGTATTTAGATGTATTGTTACGTTTATTCACTAGTAATAATTAATTGTGGATTGAGCAAAATATTCATTAACATTAAATTGACTTGTACCAATAACAATAATAATAATAACAACAACAACAACAACAACAACAACAACAATAATAATAATAATAATAATAATAATAATAATAATAATAATAATTTTGATGACTAGAACTTGATAACCAAGAAGAAATCATTGGAATGTATGCACACAGAAAACGTGTTATTGTTCATATTATGATTTTACGAATATTCGTTGAATAGTCGAAATCTCTGATGGATAGGCTATATGTCCATGAAGACAGCCTAATAAGATAGTTCCTCCTAAATGATTATGGTCATATGTCAACTATGATGGTGCATAACATTTTCATCTTCCACGTTGTAATGAATGTGCCAGATAGTTCCAAATGTACCAAATAGTTCCAAATTACCCTGGGTCTGGATCCCAAGGCGATTTTCAGAAGAAGCACACGATTTGCCTCGAATGTATGTGAAAAAAGTGCTAAGCCTAATGAAAAGTCCCAAACTGTACTGATAATGTTAGCAATCAATGTAAAGCCTAATGAAAAGTCCCAAACTGTACTGATAATGTTAGCAATCAATGTAAAGCCTAATGAAAAGTCCCAAACTGTACTGATAATGTTAGCAATCAATGTAAAGCCTAATGAAAAGTCCCAAACTGTACTGATAATGTTAGCAATCAATGTAAAGCCTAATGAAAAGTCCCAAACTGTACTGATAATGTTAGCAATCAATGTAAAATGACAATTGTATTCACAAAATAAATCACACCTCAATTTCAACAAGTCTTATGTTAAATCTTGACTTAAAATGATTGCTGCATTCTGAGCATAAAGTTAAGTCTAGACTTACGTTTTACTGGTGAAACTGAGACCAGGTTTGTATGTCAATAGATATATTGCTGGTGAAACTGGGACCAGGTTTGTATGTCAATAGATATATTGCTGGTGAAACTGAGACCAGGTTTGTATGTCAATAGATATATTGCTGGTGAAACTGAGACCAGGTTTGAATGTCAATAGATATATTGCTGGTGAAACTGAGACCAGGTTTGAATGTCAATAGATATATTGCTGGTGAAACTGAGACCAGGTTTGTATGTCAATAGATATATTGCTGGTGAAACTGTGACCAGGTTTGTATGTCAATAGATATATTGCTGGTGAAACTGAGACCAGGTTTGAATGTCAATAGATATATTGCTGGTGAAACTGAGACCAGGTTTGTATGTCAATAGATATATTGCTGGTGAAACTGAGGCCAGGTTTGTATGTCAATAGATATATTGCTAAAATATTGATGACTAAGAATGTTACAAGGACCATTTTCAAGAAGGAAGAATCACACAGAATAAACCGTTGTCTTATTTTGCCGGGGCGGGGGGTGGAGGTATCACGTGTATCTTTTCTATGCGATTAAAATCGAGATCTCCGAAATAACGGGGTTCTGATGGACATTTATACGAGGTAATGTTCCACAAACTATCTAGGCAACTGTCAAATTACAGCTTCCGCATTTATGATAGTGAAAATCTTCAGTCGGAACATATTGGTTTTAACAACAACTCTCCCTAGAATGAAATACACGTTCAGATTACTGAAAATATGTGGACGGGTCGGCAGAACACAAAATGTTATAGGCACCTGTCGGATTTGCTCATTGTTATTGATCTCGCTTTAATCAGATTAGTGGCTTTATCGTCTCCAGTTAAGAAAGTAAATTTGGAAGTCTGGAGAAATACTTCAAAATCCAGAAAAAATTGAAAACATCACAGCTTCCAAGTTGAAATGGAACCAATTCTGTTTCAGCGATTGTTTGGCTGCAGTGAGATGCAAACATGGAATTGATTTGCAGTCTCTATTAACAGCCTGATCATCATCTGGCCGATAAAGCCCGAAACAGTTTCGCTAATAGCTGACAAGTGGAAAGGAAAGACTTTTCAAGTTGCATGTGTCGTGCACTAATTTACCAAACATTTGCAGCGTTTCAAAACACTTTTGATGCACATGCTGACTAGATAATACAGTTTGATTCTGACAATAATTAATCGTTTTGCACATTTATTTGATTCAATAGTGCTACCATCACGGCAAGCATTTATTTTCAAACTTTTCAATGTTTAACACTTACAGACAGAACCCAGACACTACCATCAATGCCGCCTACATCAGATACCAAAATATTCGGTTTTTGCTCATATGCACCACCCACATATCGTGTACAGACATATTTATCACACACATCGTATACAGACATATTTATCTCACACATCGTATACAGACATATTTATCTCACATATCATGAAAGACATATTTATCACACACATCGTGTACAGACATATTTATCTCACATATCATGAAAGACATATTTATCACACACATCGTGTACAGACATATTTATCACACACATCGTGTACAGACATTTATCACACACATCGTATACAGACATATTTATCTCACATATCATGAAAGACATATTTATCACACACATCGTGTACAGACATATTTATCACACACATCGTGTACAGACATTTATCACACACATCGTATACAGACATATTTATCTCACATATCGTGAAAGACATATTAATCAGTTTAGGTAATCATTTTTACCTTACTCAAAATTGTACATAAGGATCCCGACAGATATATGTTAAACGTCTTTATGGTTTCCTTTGGTTATAATAACGGACAAACTTGCAGATATGCAAACTGAACATTTTTTTTATTTGCTTATTCATGCTCCATTGACATAATCCAAATATCTTTGCATTAACCTAAGAATGTGTTCAATAAAAAAAAAAACAACAATGAAAAATCTTCCTTATTGCCTCTTCATGAATTCAATACAATTTTTATGTGTCCGTAGTGCGTTTAGGCATGATGTTGCCGATCGAAATTTGTAAGAATCCTTTTACCATTGTTGGCATGTAGAAGAGGAAGAAAAAATGAAGAATGCATTTACATTTTATCCCCATGGATATGCGATCATGGTATCTATTCAATGTGTGTGTTCCAGGAGTTCTTGCTCCAATAGATTGGCAAGCATGTGTTGCACGGAGATGTGCATATTTAAGGCAGATTATGAGAAGAAAAAAAAAAAAACAAAGGAAACAAATATCGGAGTTTCTTAAATCTTTGGAGCTAAAGAGATGAAACGCTTGATTATAAAACATATTTTGCTATGATTCATATTCCATACAGTTTGTATAAATGTGTAGATAGCTGAAGTAAAAGGAGGCGATATTAAACGAATATTCAGTTGACAAAGAGGGTATGTAATGCAGCCATCACATGGAAAGCGGATAAGTCCTATTAGAAAGTTTCAAAAGAAAAATTCATCGATTGGTAACACTTTTTTAGCATTAAAGGTAGATTTTTTTCGGATTAGTGGTTTGCCTGTATTTGTGTATTAAATAGCTGAGGCCATGCTTTGAAACCAGGCAAATAGGAAAACTAAGTCGCAGAAGGCATTGCAATGGACTAAAATTCAAATTTCAGTGCCAATGACATTTCACCTTAAAGCTTAAATAGATTAGGTCTGTTTCAACTTCCAGGAAAAGCTATTTTATAAATTTTAATGGAGGCATGAATTGTAAGTGTAAAACAATGCAGGAAAACATTTTGACTTCATCAGGTCAGTGTGACCTTGGGCTATTAACTCCATTTTTTTCCTGGGATACAACCGACTTGTAAATGTTCGTGATGTTAATTAGAAGTCGGATTCAACAGATCGCCAAGATACCATTTCCTTCCTCTTAGTTCCTAATGCCAATGACCATTTAACTTTAGTCCTTGAAATGGAACAAAAAAGCTTAAAAGTTCATAATGGCAGCGACAATTAACATTAGAGCTTGAAATGGAACAAAAAAGTGTAAAAGTTCATAATGGCAGTGACCATTTAACTTCAGCCCTTGAAATGGAACAAAAAAGCTTTAAAGTTCCTAATGGCAGTGACCATTTAACTTTAGCCCTGAAAATGGAACAGAAATCTTATTTGCATCTTCAGGCACATCCTCTATGTCACGGCTGGTGAAGGAACGTTCATTTGAACTCAAAGAATCAAGAAGAAATTGTACAAACAGGTAAGGTCATAATGACTTTGACCTTTAACTCTTTAATCCGAAAAGAAACCGTTTATGTCCGTAACATGTCATAAGAGTAGAGCGTAAACTATTGGGTTATATTGAGAGCTTTCACGTAGACTGGCCCATCTTTCATCCTGCGATAGAATGAATTCGGAAAGCGTTTAGCTCTTTAGATAATTTTCGAGATTATTCTGTTGAAAACAAATACATTAAACGGTTTCACTTGTGTTCATCAGCACAAGTGCTACTGAAATAGAGTTCTCATCACCAGGAGTTTGTTATGACCTTTGACCTTGAACTAATAAAAAAAATGGCAACATTTCATTTTTGAATTCCTCATTGTCTTAGCTTTAAAATGATATACGTTCCCAACTTTCTTCACTAAATTCCCACGGAAGGCAGTTGGGCAACAACCCAGGTTTAATGGTATTGAATGCAGTTCGCGTCACTACCTTTCCTCCTCTAAATTTGTAGGTTTGAATAATTAATGAAAACAATGGATAATTTAGAAAAAAAATTGATTCTTGTTTGTGTAAATTGGTATTTGTTCCAATATATAAAGCTGCAGTACGGACATTTTATAATGTTATCCTCGATGTATGAATATGTGTATACACGTGTGTGTGTGTGTGTGTGTGTGTGTGTGTGTGTGTGTGTGTGTGTGTGTGTGTGTGTGTGTGTGTGTGTGTGTGTGTGTGTGTGTGTGTGTGCCAATGTTTCCTTGAGGTATCCAGTAAAAAAAATGGGAAGAGGGGAATGCGGTCGTCATCGACAAATATGGATCCTTGTTACGAATACAAAAATCAATTTTTGTTAGTGTCCCTGTATGTGGTTATCTTGGTCATATTGTCTTACTTAGGTTCTTGCCTATTACTGGATAAATATTGTCTTACTTAGGTTCTTGGCTATTACTGGATAAATATTGTCTTACTTAGGTTCTTGGCTATTACTGGATAAATATTGCGCGTCGTGCGCTTACACTCCATATGCGTTTGAGTTACTTCTGCGGTGTGCTCGGTTTGGTTTGGTTGCATTACCAAATAGGGGTTAACACTAAAATACACGACACTGTGTGCATGGATATGGAGTTGACACTAAAATACACGACACAATGCGCATGGATATGGAGTTAACACTAAGATACACTACACTGTGCGCATGGATATGGAGTTAACACTAATGTACACGACACTGTGCGCATGTATCAGGAATTAACACAAAATACACGACACTGCGTGCATGGATATGGAGTTAACATTAAAATACACGACACTGTCTGCATGGATATGGAGTTAACACTAAAATACACGACACTGTGTGCATGGATATGGAGTTAACACTAAAATACACAACACTGTGTGCATGGATAAGCATCAAAAACCTCATTTTGTGCGTCGTTATTTATTTGCTTCGCCTGCCGTTGTTCAACCAATCATCTTAAAAAGTTACCAATCTAGGTGAAATTATTTTCCTCCATGTGTATATCTCCTCTTTATTTTTGGGGAAAGGAATTGCTATTGTTCGAACCTCATTTAACTACATGACCTCTACCTCTCCGCGGTCTTGGAAATGTAGACCAGTCCAGATGCCTCTTCTGCTTCTCGTAAGAGGAGACGAATGAAGGCAGCATGTTTGCCCTGGGATGCGCACCGTGATGATCTTCCACCTTAGAAGGTCTTGGCCTTTTCAAAAGAGTGCAATTATATCGAAAATCGGCTTTGTTATGTTTGCCTTTTGGGGGATGCCAATGTTTTTCTGTGCTAAATAATCGTGATTGTGCTGATGTGCCGTATCTAATGTCATTTTTGAGAGGCAATATTTAATCGCAGAAGGAAGTAGTAGCTTGAACACTAATGATCTCTGGACCGAGTCATATGCTAGTTTACGTTTCCATGCTATACATGATCGTAACCATGATCTACGTCATTCAACCACAAGGACAAGATGCATGGTAACGGTTTATTTGTCTGGCAACTCGATATGGCATCAGGCATGCTCAGTGTGAAAGTGTATATTACTTACACTGAGATTCATGTAAGCTTCCCGATCCCATGGCCGATACTCCCGGTCTATCTTGTATAACAATGACAGTTGATTTATGGCCGAGAGCTCAAATCATTTAGGTGGCAGGGGATAGTTTTGTAAATTGGCCTCCCTCAAATTTCTTAACTTCAGGCTATGGTATGACTTTTTCAGCTATTACTGTTTACTAATTAAAGAAATGGATATATTTGGTAACTAGGTTTTTCGGACTTGTGTTGTTCTTGAAATTTATGTGAGGCATGTATACCTCCCATAGTTGCTCTGCAGTATGTAGATAGTGAAATACCAATAGTCGGCTAGAAGAAGATCTAGCCCAACCACCCACCCCCACAGCAGTAACCACATGGTTCTGGGCAAGTAGAATATCTCAAAAACGGCTTAGATAACAACTATTTTCAATTGCATCAGCCTGTTTAGTACACAATGTTTTTCTGAATTATCACCTAGGCAAAGAGCTTGTGTTTGCACCGTGAGTGTCACATTGTGTCAAAAATGACCTTCGGACGTGAAAAATGCAGGTAACAATTTGGGGTTGGGGTGCATAAACTTTTTGTGCTATGAACTGCATTGGCTTCTCTGGTCAAGTAAATTACTATTCTTATGTTTTGTTTTAATATAGGTATCCAAAAATATGGTCCTTTTTGATCTCACTTGTGTATTTTATTTTTTATGATTTTTATAATAGGCCGATGACTGCAGCATTAAATCTGTGCATAAAAACTGTCCCCTGCCCCCTTAACCGTTCAGTGACATATGGATGGCATTTGTTATATGTCAAGAGTCAATACATATAGGTGATCAGAGAATATAAAACATACAACGCTATGCAAAGGCTGTTTAAATGTTTTTTGATGTTCACGTTTAAAAGAAATAAAACTGATGATCTCTTAAAATGAAAACCTTAATGTGCTCTATAAAACTGAACCAGGGTATATGTAAGGGTGCAAATTTCTGTCGATCTATGAAGAGCACATTAATTTGGGCAGGTGAACGATTAATTAGATTTCTGAGGACAGTGGTGTGTTTAAATCACCATAATGCACGGATTTGTAATGTCTGTTTCATGACAGGAGTGATTCTTAATTGAGCATTCGTTTATTTAACAAGTCAGACAGACTGGAAGGGTAGGATTAACTTTCGATCTTGTATCGGAATTGTCTGATTTGACATTTTCCAGAATTAGTTATTTGGGAATTTAGAGGTCAGGCAGACTACAAATTTGGCGCCTAGTTATTAAAGGCAGGAGATATATTTAATCCGGATTGGTTACGCTACATAAAGGACGTGATTCCCACACGAAAATTCTTGGTTTTAATATGTCCCATCACAAAATTTTAGTCAGTCTACGCTTTTCTGCAAGAGAAAACAAATGTAGGAGACTCCGAGGTCGAATTTAGAAGACATTTTCTTGTAAAATAATTATCCAAGGGATCGGACGTCCGGAAAGTCGACGGACACGATTTTGGCGGTAGAAGCGAGCGAAGCTCGAAAACACAAGGTATTTTGCGCCAGTCTCATGTAATTCGTTGATATGAATATAACGATTTGATTGATTTATTTGCTTATATTTGCATGAATTTATTTGTTTAAATTCGTAGATCAATTTTCTTGATATGAATACAACTGTGTGAGTTCATCTATATGAATCCGTACAATGATATTCTTTATATAAGTTTGACGAATTGTTTGAATGTGTCGTCTTGATTGTTATAGGAAAATATGTATCTAAGAATTTCATACCTTACCTTAGTTGATATGAGTTATGAGAATCCGTGTGAATTCACCGACCTAGATGATTTCACGTATGATAAAGACTTGAGTGCGTATTGACTGAAATTAACCTTGTTAAACCATGAAGTAAGATTTCATATATACTAAAGACTTGAATGTGTGTATTCGCTAGAATTAACGTAGTTAAGCCATGTAATGAATTTCATTCATTCATTTGTGTAATTGAGACGGAGACAGAGCTGTTATGTGTTGCGGGATGTTAATGTGAGTCAGGTTGAAATAGCCGTTAGGAAGTACATTAATCTTAGGAAACTAGGTTTGTTTATGGTCTGCCATGTTTAGCTTGACCAGATAGCCTTTGGTATCTGTTTGAATTCCGATAGAACTATATCTGACATAACGAGAGGGGAGTAATGATCTATTCCCAGTAGGATATCTGACAGAAGATTTAGGTTGCTTCTTTGTTTATTTTGGAAGGTGAAATAGCTCCACGGGACGCATCCACGTACCCACCTATCGAAGTATCTACGTATCACGTACTTACATATCCACCTACCCACATGAAGTTCGAGGGCCGAAAGAGGCCAGACTATAGAGAGTTTGGAGAAGTGAAATGAAAAGTGGAAAGGACCAAGAATAACAGTCACAGTGAAGCTGGAATGAACCAGAAATAATCAGGTTATGAAGTTGTACAAAGCAATGACTTCGATTGTTCACTCGATTCTATGATGAAGATCGGCTATTTATATAAGTATATTTGTGGTTGAAATTCGGTGAATGATTTATTTAAAAAGAAGTGTATCTTCCTAATATAATGCATTATCACGGTTGTTTATGTAATTGATTAAATTGTTATTTTCATGAACGGGGGCTCGTGTCACTCTGTTTTATATATCTGCCCAAATCTCTATCTATTTCACCTATAAGTTTCACACTTTATATTGATATTTACTCGATCCGGGCAATAACACCGAAGGCGATCACCGTCTAGATAACAAAAACTAAATTTCCACTACAACCAACCACCAACAAAGTTGGGGGGGGGGGGGAATACGCAGCAGCATAAAAAATGACCTTTTAAACATTCTGATTTGGTACTTGGAACATAAAATCTGTCTTGTTCACACGCACTATCTACCTACTTTACACTGATAAAAGAAATACAGAATGTGATCTAGCACAAAAACGGTAATGCGAGTAAACTAGTTCATTGGATGAGGGATTTGTTTTGACTTCATTCTCAGGCCTTTCTCCAGGTTCTCTACCTTTATAGGTTTTCTCTCCCTAGCTTGTCTTGTATTCATCGTTTGGTAGAAAACACACACTGACGTTTATGCTTACTATTAATGTATGTACACTTTGTATGTTTGATGTAAATGTCACAAGATGAAGATAATAACCGTCGCACTTACGTGCAAATAACCCAAATTTACTGTAAACAATCTATCGATGTACTTTAGCTCGTTTTTCGTTTTGCTTGCATTAAACAGTGTCAGATTTTGCTATTAAGGCAAGCTTCTGTTAGACACTGACGCCATCCTCTTCAGCTCAAACGCTGTGCCAACAGACGACAGCGCGTGCTTCAGATCTGATAGAAGATCATTGTACTGACATTTGTTGCACTTACCAGATGTGTTAATCATCATCTAGAAATAACTCAGTGATTGGCATTGTTAAAGTTTAATTGGTGGGTGTGTGTGTGTGTGTGTGTGTGTGTGTGGAATTGTGTGTATATATATATATATATATATATATATATATATATATATATATATATATATATATATATATATATAGACACATACACACACACTTTATTTATTTAGCATTCAAATGCAAAATCAATTTGCAGTTATGGACGTGAGGAATCAAAGATGTCTTACAATAGAGGACAAGTCACATAATTGTACTGAGTAATAAATATAATATTGATTTTATTTAGTGAGAGGAAAAAACCATGAATGTACATCAAAGGTATACTTAATCGTAATAGTCTTAGAATGTAATTTAATCATTTTAACTTGTACACCATATGCTTTTATCTGAACTCTTCTGTTGCGCAAAGTATAAAATTTAAACAATGCATGTAAGAGTCTTTTTGAATTTGCAGACACAATGGCTTGAAATTGTTCAATATTCGACCGTAAACAATAATATCGTGGCAAATATTTTCTTTTTAATTCCCTATGAAACGAAGAATACAAGCAAAAAATGAAAATCGCTTTTCGATTTATCACATCCAGGTACTCTCCAAACTAGCTTCCTGTATCACCTCCATGTACTCTCCAAACGAGCTTCCTTTATCACATCCAAGTACTCTCCAAGCGAGCTTCCTTTATCACATCCAAGTACTCTCCAAACAAACTTCCTTTATCACATCCAAGTACTCTTCAAATGATAAATAGTCTTTGTACAAGGAATAATACTCAAGTTTGTTTGATGACGTCACAGAGGATATACATTTTTGCTAATGCCGATCTAAAGTAAACTGTATCATTTATTTTACTGACTGGTACTTGGAATCATAATATCAAGTTCATTGTTCCAATGGCAAGAAAATCCTAGATCATCTAACAGAGATGTAACTTGAAATTAACAATTTTTCCGATTATAAGACTTACCGTTGTTAGCGTAGTTTTTTAACATAGTACAAGTTCTTAAAGTCAGATTGCTTCCATTTACCAATATTCGAGTAAAAAATTGAAAAAGGCCTATTTTTATAGTTGGTATATATGATACAAGATTTATTTATTAGCGAAGCCGGAAATATGAATCTTTATTGGCTTACTTAATTTCGAAATTTGGGTAGAACGTAGACGTGTTTCAAGCAGCAAACCAAAGCGGAAACCAGATTTTCATTTCATGTTTATCACCCGAATGGTAGCTGTAGAGTGAATGATGCACTCGCGATGCGTATGGTCCAGGGTTTGCTTCCAAATGTCGCCATATCTGCTGTTTTGTGGCTTTTATAGGGGAGGGGTTTGTTTTGATCAGTTACCCATGCACTAAAATGGCATCTATGTTTAATTGTTTGGGAATATGTTTGCCAGAACTTCTGGAACAAAAACCAAACATATAGAACAAGCAATTGCTTGCAAACTCAGATCTTTGCGCCTTTTACTGAAGATTCCAACCCCGACCTCCACCCCCGTCGTCATCATTAGCTTCGGAGAAAGTGACAGAATGGTCTTGATACATAAGCCCATGTGCAAACTATATATCCTGTTAATGTGTTAATTGCCCATGATGGACGTTAGCTGAATTTTTTGTCCTAAAATCAAGGAAACCTAGGTGATGGTAATTACCCAATGAATACTGTATAATAAACATTGCTTCGAATGCCTGTATCATTCCGACAATACATTGCCCGTTATTTGTAGACATTGTTACCTTGTAATTTTGAATTATTTATCGACAAAAAATGTGCAGGTGGTTGCTAATTAATTTCAAGTCACGAGTTTGAATTGGTCGCAAACTGTGGTTAACATAACAAGTCATAGTTGACGTATCACAGCTAAACTATCGCTGGTAAAGGAATAATTACACTTAATTTAATCCTTTTATTTATTAATTACCGCCACTAACTACATGTTCGCTGGCATCCTCTTGAACCAGCTTAATCATTTTGTGATAATTAAAGTGGCAAATGGTAGACTGAGTTAAATCTGTCCTGGAGATTGGTTTTTATAATTTCTTATTACCATGGTGCATAAAAGTCATGTGCAAGGAACTATGAAACTTTCCATCGGCTTTTTTTTTTTATGGGAGGTGTTTGCAAAGGCTTCTCATTTTGGAAGCAAACTATTATATGCGTGGTTAACATGAACCTTCGTCTTCACTTTCAGACCGGTATTGTTCTAATACAGCGTCCATATTTCTTTAATTGTCATTTTTTGTTCCCCTACCCAAGCCGTGTTCACATTTGCTGTCGACAGTTTGTATTTTGCGCCTAATGCTAATCGGTCTTTATTTCCCGTCTCGCGTCATAGCTCATGAGGGTCATTCATTCCGTATTGGACTCTTATATTGGTTTTACAGAAATGGACAGTAATCGTCTGCTGCAATGTAATAAACCAGTTTACTGTGATATATACATACAGTACGTTCGTACAGATAAATTTCACACCCAACTCTGAACGTCTTGATCGACGCGTAGTAACGACATCATGTTTTCCAGAAGTTGTGATTTTTGCTATTTTTTTTTAAATATTGAAAACCTATTTTTATGTTGCAGAATCTTTATTTCTTGACGAGTTATCCCCTTGTATAATCGCAAATTTCAATGTGATGCAAAAATGCGACTGCATGGTCATTTTGAGCGACACTGTACTGCATTTGCTAATCGCCTTGTCTCCATTATAGCTAACATATAGTTTCCACACAATTTCCGAAAAGAAAACAAGAAACATCGACTTTAAATAAAACATGCAGTATCATTACTACATTGTAACATGCAGTATCATTACTACATTGTAACATGCAGTATCATTACTACATTGCAACATGCAGTATCATTACTGCATTGCAACATGCAGTATCATTACTACATTGCAACATGCAGTATCATTACTACATTGTAACATGCAGTATCATTACTACATTGCAACATGCAGTATCATTACTGCATTGAGCTGCTGATAACGAAAAGTGGGGGTATTGATGAATAATCCAGTAGCAAACTTTGGTTTCAGGGAATAGGTCGGAAAATAGTTGAAAGTTATCAACAGGTATAACTCATTGTTTTCCAAGGTCTGGTCTTGGCGAATGTGTGTGTGTGTGTATCTGTGTGTGTGTGTGTGTGTGTGTGTGTGCGCGCGTGCTTGCGTGACATGGATTTTTAACGTAGCTTTAACAATTTTTCAGTGTGGCAGTTTAAAGTGAAGTCTAGCACTGGGGCATCATGCCACACCCAGTCACATTATCATGACACCAGGCAGACTAGTCCTAACACTAACCTCTCAGTGCTGAGCGTCTAGTGAGGCTGCTGTTAGTACCATTTTTATAAGTCTTTGGTATGACTCGGCCGGGGCTCGAACCCGCGACCTCCCCTATTCGAGTCGGACGCTTTAACCACTTAAGCCACCGGAGAGGTGAAAATTTATAAACTAATCAAAAGTTGTGTAACTGAGAGAGCACTAGATCTGCAAATGAAAGACAGACACATATATAGCCCGTGCATGTGTGTGTACACACACACACACACACACACACACACACACACACACATATATATATATATATATATATATATATATATATATATATATATATATATACACAATATATATATATACACACACACACACACACACACAGATTATTTTATTATCTTTTGATAGGACGAAAGTCAAATTAAATATTCTAAAATTGTGCACAATACTATTCTTATAGACATTTCAGTTTATGGGGTCAACAAAATGGAGCAGGAATAATTATTTTGGTACAGTGCATCTCGAACATGGAAAGAAATAAATTACTTGGTAATGACGTGGAGTTACAGCAGTAGTCTTGGAAATATCATTAGCCTAAGGCTATTTGACCACAGACGCAAATTTCTACCATGGTACATATACATGTATGATTCTTGGTCATGCGAGGATCACTATTATGGCCCTATGAAAGGATTTATAAAAGATGAATATTATATACATATTGGAGTGTTGAAAACGGTTTAAATAATAATAATAATAATAATAATAATAATAATAATAATAATAATATTATTATTATTATTATTATTATTATTATTATTATTATTATTATTATTATTATTAACACCATTTGATCCAAAACTGGTTCGTAATTATGAATAACATCGTTTGATAACTTTTAAAATAAATTTAACATATTGATCTTGTATTGGCTGACCAGGTGCATTTGTGGGACGATTCGATTCGTGTAGTGGCTAAGATTACGTATCGTTGTACAACCCAGTCTGTACACCGCACGCTGCCATAGAATTTTCCTTGATTTTCACGAGAAAGCAAACAGATGTTAAAACTTATTCTCATCTCGGATTTCCTTACGTGTTTTGCCATTTGTCGTGCTCGTAAATATGTAGCGGATCAGACTTGCGAAAAATAAGCGGAATGAAACGTAATTCGATACCACGATCGTTAAAACTCCATCAACACTACTTATACTCTTTCTTTTGATATATATCGTCGTCCATTCTGGGCCCGGCATGTTTTATGTCTTCCTTTCTACAAATTTAGCGGAGAGGAGAGTAGTTAGTAGTTTGTAAAATTAATTGTTTCTGCATTTTGTCGACGTTATGAAGTTTCCTAAATAAATAGCAATCCTTTGTATGATGTATTTCTACTTTAAAATGTCTTTGGTGGTAGACGGCTGATTGTAAATGACTCGTAGATTGATGGTTTATTTTGACAACTTTTGATTGAATATAGGTAGATCGACAAGATAACAAGCCAAATTAACCAGACATGGATCTGCAGCCTAATCTAGTTTTAGGTCCTGTCCATCAGCTCGTGCACCTATCTTGTCAGGCCTTTCAAAGAGATAGCGGACTATGCTGAACGGCTACGGAAACAGTGCACTGTTACGATAGACAGACAAGACCGGACGGTTTTATGCAGTTTCACATTTAGTCTATATTTTCTTTTTTAATAATAAAATAAATTATTGTTTCCTGGCCTAAAATAATATTATTTTAAAACAATATAGATAGATGTCACTTTGATTATATTCTAGAAAATGACATTATTTCATATTTCATATTACGACGTGCACTATTAAATCACTTACATGACTAATCCACCGTTTAGAAGCAATTGTTGATATGAAGTATGGAACGCTATTCAAGTACAAAAGTAAACTTTGACTCAAAATTCAGGCATTTAAAATCATAATCTTACCTAAGTGAAAGCTTTAAAACTGTACGAGTTACTAGTTTTGTACTGAAAAATATGCGTGTGGGCGAAATGTTTTAGCCAAAACAGGATTCAGCGAAATCTGAGTAACCTATTTAGTGTATACTTAAACCAAATACATATTTTTTTTTGCAAAACGTATTCGAAATGTTAACCGAAGCAGTGTGTTAGAATTAATTATTTGATTTTGCTTCTTCGCAGGAAAATTTTATTGATCCCGCCAATCTTAAATGAATAATTCCCATTTCATGCCTAGTTCTTCAATGTCACACAATATCAGTGATACAAAATGAATTTTAAATTGCGTTGCGGGGAAGTTTTCATGGCGGATAAAATACTAGTACTTGTTATTTTGTCCAGGAAACATCTAAATTTCTGTAGAAACTATGCGTTAACTTGAATATTTGTTTTGCTTTCAAATAACGGATCTCTTGTTTTTGGCACAAAGTCAACTCCAGATTTTACAAAACAGTATATTCCTCTGTCCTTTCAATCCAGTACCGGCTTGTGCGATTTACTTTTTATGTTAGCTAAATGAACACCAACATGGCTACAATGTCCATCACCACAGTCATCTCTTGTACCTGAAATGGCTGTTATACCGTAAGTATTTTCAATGCATCGTAAAAATCTTCCAAAATCTCAAATATTGTGATTTTGATTATTCTGCCTTGGTCAATAAGAACACCTCGTGGTTTTTCTACCAAAATTCATATCGGGAATTTTTCGATACAGTGGTACAGTAGATAAAGTAGAAAATCCCTGGAAAATGGCAGAGAACTCAGACACATACAGGTAAAACAGAATCATGTCAGAAGCATTATGATACCCTTATGGATAATTTGCTCATAATGAGTAAGAGAAAGTGCTCTGGGATGCTTCCGTCAAGAAAAAGTCATCTCAGTTGATTAGTTTGCAAATGTGTGGTCATTTTGTAAAAGAAAAGTACATAAAAACAAGGTACATGTATGGCAGCTTGTGCGGTACTTCCGATGTGTTCTTCGAAACAGCGGCTGTAAGGCCAGTGTGTGGTCCTAATTCTCAATCGGCGTCTCCGGATGACTTATTTTATGTAAACAAAAGAAACCCTATCGTTGTCAATGGTTCGTGCAAAACTCGGGCTACAAATGACCATATCTTGTTCAATATGAATAAATAGTGAATAGTTACCTTAATGCAGAATGAATGGAACTGGCTTAAAATATTGTAAAATGTCAGGTGTAAAAAAAAAAATAATCTGGGTCATCTGTTTACATCAAAACCGAGAGGAAACCCACCCACTCAAAACAATGTAGAACACGTTCTGTGTTTGTCTTGAAGTAGTTGTTTCCTCGATGTTACCAATGCCTTCTATACAGCTGTCTTTCTCACTGAGGAGTTCAATAAAACGTGTTAATACTATAAATAACTGTCATCTAATTAACGATCACACATTCACGAGACTCTAATTTGACATTTGTTGGGCTTCTTTTATTACACATTGGTGTCATTGATCAGTACGCGTCAATGCCGTATTCGTCTATGTCGTACGCGTCAATGCCGTATTCGTCTAAGTTGTACGCGTCTATGCCGTATTCGTCTATGTCGTACGCCTCAATGCCGTATTCGTCTATGTCGTACGCGTCTATGCCGTATTCGTCTATGTCGTAAGCTTCTACGCCGTAGATCGATCGGTATTTCACGCCACAGAATTATTTTTATCTCCAAATAGCAAAACACTTATAAACAAAAATATCTAAATGAATGCAAATATTAAGAAATTTAGCAATGCCCATTTTAACGAAACTAACCACACTATCATAAAAGTTACGTCAATACGACTCAGAATGTTATTAACTGTGCTTTTACTCGGCGAAATATCGTCCCAACACCAATTCCAAATAATCAAACAGATAGTCACTCAAACCCATCAACACAATAAATGGAGACGAAAATACAGATAGCACATGTCCTACGATTGCTGCATTATGTATCAAGCTAAAATATAGTATCTAGTACAGTCCCAGTCTCGGTCTTGACCAATGAATCAATTTAAGACCAGACCTGTGACACAGTGAATGAGAACCAGTCTCAGTCTTGACCAATGAATCAATTTAAGACCAGACCTGTGACACAGTGAATGAGAACCAGTCTCAGTCTTGACCAATGAATCAATTTAAGACCAGACCTGTGACACAGTGAATGAGAACCAGTCTCGGTCTTGACCATTGAATCAATTTAAGACCAGACCTGTGACACAGTGAATGAGAACCAGTCTCGGTCTTGACCATTGAATCAATTTAAGACCAGACCTGTGACACAGTGAATGAGAACCAGTCTCAGTCTTGACCAATGAATCAATTTAAGACCAGGCCTATGACAGTGAATACGACATAATAAAATAAATCCTCTGATCGCACATCAATGGAATAGATACCATTTTATAAATGTTCAAATTTAAACTGGAAAATCTGACACATCAAAGAGTCACCACTATCTTTTCTCGATCGTTCACACAAAAATAAGAACAGATTCAAATCAATTTTGTGGTTGTTACTGAGTGAATGTAAGCGTACATAATATATTGGCACATCCCCATAAGAGCGATTGAAACGTTTGTTACTGATCGATTAATATAGAAGGCATACTTCGTTCGTCCCATTAAAGTTTTCTAAATTGGCTGTAAAAAAAACAACAACAAAAAAACCACAAAAAAAACAAAGTGCATTTTCTCCGTATCCGCTGACCGTATTTATACATGAAAAGCAAAGAGGAACGGATGTTTGTATCCACAGGAATGGTGGCTTTGATTTAATACTTTCTAGCAATCCCAGCGTTGCTTAAATGTCTTCATACAGGCCGACGCGTTTTGCAGCATCGACTTCAACAGTCACTGATAAAAATGTCATAATATGAGAGTTACACTAATGATAGCATACGGTTATTTGCCCCATAAAACACATGCTCATTAGCTAGTAGCAAATGCAGGTCCTGTACGGAAGAATAGAATTTTTGCCAGGACCTCTGTAGAAACCCAGCCATCAGAGATAGCGATAGCATTGCAAGCTGGCTTGTCTGCCATTACTAATGGGCTGATTAACTGCCCCAATGAGATAAAGTGGTAAACTGCACTCCCCGCGGAATATTCAGTATATATGTACCTGTATTTGAAAACGATTAATTCAAAGTCAATTGGTCGTTTTGACCAAGAACAGTTAGTGGCCCATGGAACTTAAGTAGAAATAAATATGTATGTTTTTTGTATTTTGATGGCAGAGAGAGAGAGAGAGAGAGAGAGAGAGGAATCTAT